>VZTT01013810.1:25707-55844 GCA_013400855.1 Buphagus erythrorhynchus | reverse complement strand
AATTAATGTAGAACAGGCCCATAGACACTGGAAACACTGGCAGAAATTAAACCAAACATTGGCACGTTTTGGTTTTTTTTGAGTTCTTTTCCANTTCTCGATGCAGACAATACCACTAAACAAAAAAAAAAAAACCAAAAAAAAAAAAAAAAACCAAAAAAAAAAAAAAAAAGGTTAGACAAATTAATGTAGAACAGGCCCATACACAGACAGAAATTAAAACACTGACAGAAATTAAAGCAAACATTGGCATGTTTTGGGTTTTTTTGGGTTCTTTTCCGAAATGAAAAGGCTGGATTAAATGGCCATGAATTGAATCTGCATCCACTTCACAGAAAGAGCTGGCAATGCAATGCCTAATGTACATAACTGCGTTGCTTCACTTGAGGGCACAGTGCATTGCACAGGAGTTTTGTCTCAGGGCACATAATTGCCACATATATTTTCCTTTTTATGAACAAGTTTATGGTTATGTCATTTAAAATTAATAAACCACTGATAAAATCTTAGATGTTATTAAAACATCTAGCATTTTAGTTTGTATCAGGGCACTTCTCTACTATTTTTATATAATTTACCACATGGTTTACTGCATTTGCTTCATAAAGGCAGTTTATTCTAAAGGGACCTGCTTCTGTAGCTTATTGCTTGGATAATATTAAACATCTGAAGATGCTCTATAGTTCTGGGAAACAGTATATTCTTGAGAACTATAAAATTGTCATGGAGGTTACTCTTTTCTACTAATATTAATGCTGTACATCATTGCGAAGGATAAAACCATTTAAGTAATAAGTTTTTGGATTTGGAAGATATTCACATTTTAGCCCACATTATGACATTTTGTTTTTATTCTGATGTAACTGTAATTAAATTACCAAAACTAAGTCAAAACAGGAAATAATTTTGTAAAATAGTGATGGAGTAGTCATTTTGTATCATTAATTTATGGACTTTTAAAAACTTTGAGTGACATTAATAAAACTCAATATAATTTTGAATATTATCACTGTTAATTAGTAATAATAGACTAATTAGTAATAGTACCCGCAAGCTAAGTAATGCTCTTTATTTACTTCAGAAAGTGAGTTTTGCAAACTCGTGTCATTACCCTACACATCACAGCCACCTAGTCATTTTCACAAGCTTGGCCATTATTTAACTTCAGAAGAAAAAGCAGGCAGTGTTTACTGCCTCACATTTATTGCTTTTCTCCAATGTTACTCTTCCTTTAGAATGAATAAATAACCAAAAATGGTGCCAAAAGAAAGAAGAAATGAGGTTCTGTATCCAACCAAGATTCTTGTGTTTTCAAGAATCTTCCGCATTTCTCAAAATTATGGTTCTCATCACACCAAAGAGAGGTGGCCTGCTCTTCATGCATGGGGGTTGCATGCTTTGAACACTGCAGATTCACATCAGGCAGAAATGACAAGAGGAAGAAAATTACTGAAGCAACTACCATAGTGTCAGTTATGTTCTGGCTTGAGTAGGGCACAATTTCTCAAAAGAAATACTCGAAGAGCAGTGATTTGACTGGAGATACAGTTGGAATTATATACTTTATGTTCTTAACTTTTCTAGCTTTTGAAAAAATGTTGAAAAAACAATAGTCATAAGTTGAGATATTTGACAATCAAGTTAGATGCTCTCTATCTTATGATCAATTCAAAAGAAATATACTGGAAAAAATTTTCTGTAATCAAGATCATAAAAATTATAAAAATATTTGTACTTCTATATTAAACACAGTTTTGAAGTGATGTATGCATGTATTGCAGATTTAGATTTATTTTTAATAACTTTTTATAGGCTTATAAATATTGTGTCTAACACAGATGTGATTTCTAGATTTCTCATGTGACTTTCCTATGCTTTGAAACTGGATCTCGGACTCCAGGTATATTGCAATACCATTCTTTGACCTCTAAGTATTGCTGTTGCTGTTTCATTTGTTACTGCATGCTTTTATATAGGCACAGTAACTTTTGGAGATTAATACTGCACATTGATCAGTTGATGTTTGTGAAGACAGCAGAAAAATCCCATGGCTTGTCATTTCCCACAAATCTGACATCATGACATCTGCAAGAGCTGTAATTGCCTGAATGTTCTTGGACAGTAACATGAACAATGTGAGACTTCTCAATTTTTTGGCAAGCTTTCAGAGCTTGTTAAGACAATTAAACAGTCTTGGAAAAATATGTACATTTTTTAACGGCTACAGATCTTAAAGATATTTGTTACTGATCATTTCATCTGTAAATTGGTCTAACTGGTTTTATATAATTGTCATTCAGTTTTATTCCCTACATGTTTTCCTACTCAGCCTCATATCTCCCTTTGAATTGCTAAAAATTGAAGACTGTCTGCTGGCGTTTTGAATGGCAACTCTCAGATACCTTTTTTTTATCCTGTAACCACTTTTTCAAAAGCATCATACTCAAGTTCACATGTAGCACTTGTATATTGTATGCAGAAAATCTATCTTCTCTACTAAACTTCGGTTCTGTCTTTAAAACAGGCATTTTTCCAAATATCCTGAGAACATTTTTCAGAAGTCAATTTAAAAATGTAACCATATGTATGCCTTCACCTAGTGATATTTTCTTAGTGAACTGACAAAAATAAGTTTTAGCTAATGTCACACTGCTAAGTCAGAATAGCTGCCAAGCAGTGAGCTGGATGGACTGTGTTCTGCCTCCAGAATTAACCACGGGGCTGGTTATTAGCAAGATCAAGTCTCTGCAGTCTTCAGTGGCAGTAGGCAATGAATGACAGAGAGCAGAGGGGAAATGGGCTCGTTTGCAGGGAGCTGAATACACTCTGTTAATGTGCTGTCATGTGTAGCCTGAGAGAATAAATGAGACATGGATAGACTGACACCCAGCAGAGCTGCCAACCTGTCATTTCTACTACTTTTTTTTTCTGATCATAATTTCACCAGGTTAACATGGTAAATGTAAACCACAGAAACTTCAGTCGCACTCAGTAAAGAAGAGGTCATATGCTAGAGCACTGAAACTTCATTATAACGCTACTTAAAAAGGCAAAACTAACCCAGCACCTATGTTTCACCAGCACTATGGGTTTGTATTTATTTATTTATTTATTTTAATTTTATTATTATATGTGTATACACATCTGTACAAGTAACACAAGAAAAAGATTTCTGCTAAACCTCTCTTCACCTGTCTCTGATTTCCAACTTCTTCTAACTCTAATTCTGCCAGGGCTGCCTAAAGGAGTCAGTTGTCTGATGGCCTGCATTATCCAAGGATTTATTTTCAAATATAGGCACTTTTAAGGGATATTAATAATCTGAAGTATTCATGAGCAGAAAATATGGAAATCTTTCTGCTATTATCAATGAATTGGTTTTCAAAGTGTAAAATGACAAAAAATTATATTTTTTCAATCCTTGCCAATGCCTTTTTTTGTTTCATATAGGAACACTTTATTAATAGCATCCTAAAGATACGAGATATATGACACATGCTGGGCTAAAAATATTTTTATTCAGTACTAAATTCTTTACCATCTTAGTTCACACATTCATCTATAACTACTAGCAAATATGTAAAATATGCATATTTGGATGAAACAGTGATAAAACTATATGATGTTTTAACTTTAAATTTTCATAAAAAAGTAATTCTGTTTACAGGTAGTATTTAAATGTTCTGAACTCCTACGTTTTGTGAAGAAGAATACACTGACATTTTAATGAATAATGTAATGGTGGCCACTAGAAGAGCTAGCACTGTTTTTGTTGGACAATGTTTCTCTTCTTCCCTTTACGGAAGAGAAGACTGCATTTCCTTACATGATGATATTTTTGAAAGTTTTTTGTCTCATTTTTTAGCTTTGATCTGGTTTATGTTTCTTTTTTTTTTCTTGGTTGTGGTTTTTTAGTGATTTAATTCCTGTATATTGAATGTTGGATGTAGCAAAAGGGCCACCTAGCTATATATACCTTCCCATTGCTAATGTCAGGAACAGAGGAAAGAGTATCCCAGTATCTGTCTATTGCTTTGTTCACTGCCTGAAGGAAGCAGATGTCTACTTATCTCTAAGAGAGACATTTGTCACAAAAACATGCCTTGAAATTATCTTGTTTCCGCTAGGCAAATATTCTCCAGAAATACTGGAAGACACCTGGATTAGACAGGTGTAGAGAGGTTCAGCCAGCCTAAAGGAGTTCAAAAGCTCTTTTAATAAGAAGGCTGTGTCTGATGAATGTTAATGCTCTTTCCAGTGCCACCAGGTCTCTCTTTACAATTTAATTAGCTCTACAATTTGAAAATAACTAATTTCACTAAGAATCCATTTGAGCTGTGTGATCCTTTCAGAAAGCAGTATGTGGATTCTTTGGGACTAGTGCTAGATAATTGTTTGTCCAATACGAGCCACAGATCTCTTTCTTAGATCTCAGTCTTGTAATTCTCTCGTCAGGGCTCTATTGCTGACCGTCACTTTAGTAGAAGGATGGCTGTGGGTTCATATCACCTTGCTATGTATGGATTAAACAGCATTTAGGTGGTGATGCTTCAAAGTGAGAGGTTTGGTCTCTGTTCTTCCCAGACTTCTCTTTTAGGTGCAAGCCACCCATTTAACTGTCTGAAAGCTGTATCACTGTGTAGCTATGTCTCAGTGAAATGACAAGCTGTTGGCTAGCATTCCTCCAAAAATGTATGCAGAGGAATGAAGAAGGATAGCATATTCTTCTGTTTCCTTATTTTGCTCTGTTCAGAACTTCATCTGTTTCATCAGGACCTGACAAAAGTGATGACAGAAACTTGATTAATGGCAGGCAGCAGCCTTGACACGGTTCAAGCGATGATGCTGTTTGTACCCAGATGTCAGCAGAGATGTGCTGGTGTGGGAGAGGGTGTGCACAGCTCTGGGGCAGCAGCAGCTGCTGTGTGTGCACTCCCAGCACAACAAGGAGCAGCGCTGGGAACTGCTATTAACATATAGCTCATCTTCCTCACTGCTAGCGTGAGGTCAAAACTGCAATCTAGCCCCAAATTACTGTTTGATAGGTTGTACACTCCAAAATGACATGATCCTGCTCTGCTTCAGCAGCAGCATATTTCTGTCTGAAGACCAGCTGCAGCCTCACCGCTGTGTGTTTATACACACCTACTAGCTGACATGTGGTTTTCAATGCATGCCAACTAATGAAAACAGGCTCTAATTAAAAAATTTTATTTTTTTGTTTTGCTTTGTTGGTTATGTTTTTAAAGATAATGTTCTAAAAATGTAGAGATATAAGGCATCCCTCTGGGCAACCAAGCCACTACACAAAGGACTTCAATGCAGGACAAGACTGCTTTTTTTTGCCCTGAGGAGTGACATACAGCAGAAGCACAACCTGGGAAANCTGCTTCAGCAGCAGCATATTTCTGTCTGAAGACCAGCTGCAGCCTCACCGCTGTGTGTTTATACACACCTACTAGCTGACATGTGGTTTTCAATGCATGCCAACTAATGAAAACAGGCTCTAATTAAAAAATTTTATTTTTTTGTTTTGCTTTGTTGGTTATGTTTTTAAAGATAATGTTCTAAAAATGTAGAGATATAAGGCATCCCTCTGGGCAACCAAGCCACTACACAAAGGACTTCAATGCAGGACAAGACTGCTTTTTTTTGCCCTGAGGAGTGACATACAGCAGAAGCACAACCTGGGAAAATGGGAGAGTCAGCTGTGCAAAAGATAGAAGCATGATTCAGCAGTCACATCAGAAGGTACTCAGAGACAGAGGAAAAGTTATTAACCTCTATTTGGTCACTAGGTGTGTCACAACTGACTGTCATCAGTGGGAAGGGAAAAAAAGAAAAAACAACAAAGAAACCCCCAGAAGCTGGCCATTATCCCTTGAAAACATTTTTCTCATCTATTAAGCCAACAATTGTCTTTAGTTCATTCTACAATGTTTCAAAATAGTTTTTCAAAATACTTTATGCATACTTGAGACTCCTGCTTTTCCATCTACACCTAGCCATCACTGATGCAAGCATCAAAACCTGGGACACCTGGCAAAGAGCAATATAGAATTTACTCCCAGTCCATAGTAAGAAGGAAAATTGATTTCCTGCATGTCCTCTTGAGGAATATTAAGAGAAAATTTAATGAAGTAAATTACTTCACTGGTATAGTAGCTGTCTTAAGACAAAGTAATAAAGAAAGCAATGCATGATCTGTAACACTAAAAAAAGAGAGGCTAGAAACATCGTTTAGCTTCTCAAAATCTGTAAATTTTTTACAAAGCATCTTTTTAAACACAATATGATGGATTAGGGCTCAGAGTTTTCATAAGAAGCTAACAGATCTGGATATTTCAATCCTGTTAACAATAAGGGACTGGACACTCAGTGTTGCTAAGCAGTTTTGCAATATCCACATCCAGAAATTACAAATGAATGAAAGTCTAGAAAGTCTTCCAGCTAAATTTTGAATTAAAGAGAAAAATGTACTGTCTAGTACTTATGAAGGTTTTATTTAGCCTATTTCAACTGTTTGACTTCTGTAAATATTCTGAATTTTTTTTTCTTACCTTATATATTTTTAGTAAAGATAAATCTTTTTCTCTGCATTCCATTTTACATGCTTACATTTTCATTCCTGACAGACAACAGACTCTGATTCTAACACCCTCTATATATTTATCACTGGGTAGCATGTTGTTTGTCTCAAACCTTCTTACCCTGTGCAATTTCTATATGTATTCCTTTTTATTCATTTTCTTAAAACATCAGTTTCTAGAAGCTTTTCTGTCTCTAAAGAAATTCAGGATTAATCAATGTGATTTTCAAGCTGTAGTACATAAAAATGCAAGCCCACTGACATCACTGCAAATTGCACACCAGCCTAAGGTGTATATTGGTTATTTTTCAAAAAGAATGTAGCTTTTTATTCTCAGGATCTTAGTTTTCCTCTTTAACATTTTGCTGGCCTTTCAGAAAAATAGAACTGTCACATCTTGATATCAAAATGCTAGGGCTCAGAACGGAGGGAGAAAAATATCCCTCAGTATAACTCAATCCCAAAATATTTTTGGTTTATATTTTATTCAGATCAAATCAGAAATAATTTAAGCAATATTTTACAACTAATTTTAAAAATGTTTTCCAGATCTGAGGTCTTATATGAAAAACATTCATGCTGAAATTGTTTGACAATTACCAGCTTCAAAAAGTGGAGCTAAGTAGGGTGACACTGAGATAACCCCAGCTGTTCTGCTACTTCTAAGATAAAATGATATATTACAATAAAATATACAGCTACATTTGCAATTCTTTCTGAGAAAATGAGCAGTAATTCACTACTGAAGAAATTCCACTGACTTTATAATCTCTGCAGGCTTGTGTACTCTCTGAAAGAGTGCCACTAGAAATCCAGAAAGATCCTGTTACTTAAATATTTCATCACAAGTTATTTGTTATGGATGTGACAGTTTTAATAGTTAGCACAGCAAGCTATCTCATCCAGCAGCACTAAAATATCCCTTTCTAGAAGAGACTCTGTCCTCAAGTGTGAAAGATATTTAAGTAAAACTTGCAGGAGTGAGGGTGCACAGTCACAGGTGCTTTTTACTAGCAACACTGCTTATCCTCCAGCTTTAAGTCTGGCTTTGTATTAAAAGCCTCCTGTTTCTAGTTTTCACTTTTATTAGGGAATCATTTTAGTAGTTTTCTCTGCTTTAAATTGGTTGAGAAGAGTCAAATACAGCTGTTGGCTGTGTATTTGCCAGGGAGCAACTACAGGAGGGGGTGCCGGGGAACCACATCCTAGCTATGGTCTCATGCAGAGTCCTGAGCTTTAAGGAAGCCTCAGGGCTCAGCTTAGTATTTGGTCAATTTAGGAAATACTTGCATCTCCTAAGCTCTCAACAACATTACACAATTAACTTGGAATTTGAGAGAGTAGCAAGACTTCCTCTTTAGATGAAGCATCCCACACGGGGCAAAGCTTTAAATAGATTACCAGGTTTAGATAGGGTGTGCACACAGATGTTGATCCGGTATGATAAATCCCATCTTTGTATCTTTCCATGACAGAAATACAGCTAGTGAATTTTTCTCTCTGTGTTACTCTTTGTTTAATCTGAGATGTTAACACTGCAAATTTTTTACTTTGAAAGACTCTAAATAGTTTTGAAGTTTCAGGCTGCAGTTGTAAAATAGAGTTTTCTAAAGCTGACGCTCATTTTTTTGATAACACGAGTCAGAGAAGAACGTAGACATGGGCTTCTTGCCTGTAAACTTATATTAATAGTTTTCTCTTGATTGAGAAAATTGTTCATAACTTCAAAAACAGAAAAATACTGGCCCAGATGAATTAAGCACTCTTAAGTGCCTGGGTGTGACTAGTTTTGGAAATAAAAGGTATTGATATTAGAGATAGTTTAGCTCAGCAGTGTATTGAATAGCTGCAACAGACAGTGCAGCATTTCAGGATGCATTTTAGTGCTTGTTCCCGGCAAATGGCATGGAAAAAATTCTTGTAAAATGTAGAAAGATACAACAAGGTACTTTGAATTTTCAGATATACTATATTGTATTGTAATAAGTTACACAATTTTAACTGGTAGTTTGGTTATAACATTATGACAATTAAAGAAAAAATAAAATATCCTCTAAGGAGTGATGAGCTATCTAATTACAACCAAAACAGATAGAAAATGTCTATGCCTAAATTGCTATTTTATTGCATACAGAGGAGCAGATCAAATTTTTAAAGAAGGTCAAATTTTTTAAGAAAGTCTGACACTTAGCTGGGATAGAGGCCCTCAATGAAGGTGAAAAATTTAGTACTTTTATACTATACAGTATATTTTGCCAAAACACTGGGGAAGATTTACAATTGTGTGGACAGGTTTATCTCCATGCATCACTGAAATTGCTGGGACTGTGGCTTGAAACACTGAAAGGGTTGGCTATTAAACATAAGAAAGAGAAAAAGGAGATAAATATATGGTCAATCATATTCATAATAATACACTTCCTTATATTCCTTGTTGTATATTATAAATTTTAAAAATCGGAAGTCCTAGTATTTGTTCTTCCTTTTCCTATTTTTACATAGAAATCAATACTCTAAAATTCCTGTGATTTTATGATTTGTAAAATGTCCATTGGAAATCCTAAACATATGAGAAGGTCCTAAATAGTAAATCCCAATGACTATACTGAACTACAGTTATATAACTGAAAGCAGAAAAAGTTCCCATTGATTTTCACCTAAAACTTTTCCAGCAAAAGAGAAGGAAACCTAAAAACACTGGTAGTAAGCAAACTGGTTATAAGCTTTTCAGTGGAGACCTATTACCTGTACTCTACTACATATTACATGCAATAATTCCCATACATAAATAGTGAAAAGACATCAAGATTTGGGGACAGGAAGACCCAGGAAAACAGAAATGTGGTTATCTTCATTTATTACCTTACAGATTATGTAACTCATTTGTTATGCAAAAAAAATGCTCCATGTCCCACACACACACACCAATGTGCCATCAAATTTTGGAATTTTTTCCTTTATGATTAACAACATAAAATAGATTAATTTTTCTTTTACATGGAAATGTCCATAATTTAAGGTCAAACTTGAAGGGATAAATGCTACAGTGATGCTTGGCTCAGAATCCATGAGATTCTATATAATGAAAGTTATTTGATAAACAACTGCTGAGTTACAGAAAATTATGTAAATTATATACAGAATGAATTTATAAGATCAAACAGCCCATCTCTTGGCTGTTANAGATTAATTTTTCTTTTACATGGAGATGTCCATAATTTAAAGTCAAACTTGAAGAGATAAATGCTACAGTGATGTTTGGCTCAGAATCCGTGAGATTCTATATAATGAAATTATTTGATAAACAACTGCTGAGTTACAGAAAATTATGTAAATTATATACAGAATGAATTTATAAGATCAAACAGCCCATCTCTTGGCTGTTACATGACTGTTTTTTACACTCTCTAGGATAGGCCACTTTGTTATCACCAAAAAGAGGAATTAATGTAGTCTGACTCCCCCTACTACAGATTTTGCATTTAAGTGGATATAACAATCATGCTTAAAATTTTGCTACTTGAGGTTAACTCCAAAACAACTAGTGTCCTCCTACCTACTTCCTCCAATTTAATATAGTTTAAATGAACATCTTCATGGCATAGCACACACCCTTTCTGGAGATCATGGGATTTTACAGCGTTTGAACCAAAAATACTCTAAATGAAATGCTACACCAAAATCAATCAATGCTGTTATTTTAATCATATTTAATTGTCTTTAAGTATGCCTTATGAAAAAATAAAACATGAATAAGCATCTAAGAAGGCTGAATATACTTGCTTCTCAATGTAAACTTTCTTTTTTTCTTTTCTTCTCCTCCCACCTGGGGCTTTAACAGCTTTTAACCTCCTGTAAAACTGAGTTCACACCTTTTCCTCCTTTTTCTCTACAGGCTTCTTTCTCTCTGTTGCTTCTTGGGAGGAAACTCATTCCTCCACCAAGGACTGGCTCATTTATTTTTAGATACTTCTGCTATTAATGCCAGCAGGTGTGGACAGCTGGGAAAATCGATGCCAACTTCTTGTTTCTTTCTTTGTATCTCAGTCTATTGGCCACTGGCATGGATCGTAGTGTAGTTGAGCTGCAACAAGGACTGTCCTAAATGGCACATTGCAGCAGATTTGCATGAATAACAGTAACAAGCAGTGGAGGCTCACAAATGGCTTTGTTTGCTAATTTGTAATGTGGAGGTCAGATATAATGGAATCTGACCTCTGAGGGTAAGAGGAATTGCCCATATTGCTGTTCCCAGATCCAGAAACAAAAGCTCTACACATAAAGTGAAACTATTGTTTGTTAGACCGCTGTTACATGGAGAACACTTGATTCTTTATATCTTTGTTTGTTCTGTAAGCCATTTTCTCAAAACTTGGTTACATTGGTGCAAATTGCAACCACGATCTGCTCCAACTTGGAAGCTCTGTCTCGACTGAGATTTAAAAAAAATAAAACAACAAAAAAAAAGGGACAAAATTGTTAGAGGAATTTCTACAGACCAGCTTTGGGAAAATACTTTTTAGTTTGAATTGATATTAACTGAAACTCTATTACTCAAATCATAGCAAACTAGTTGCAGTTTATAGAATTGTTTATAGAATTTCAACATCAGAGGGTATAGTGACATAACTGTAATTATCAAGGTGTATCAATACTGAGGAAAAGAAATTTTTTTCAAGTTTTACAAAGCTAACTTTAAGTAACTGAACACCAAAATTGACTAAGAGTCACTTAAAATTCAGAACAAATCCAAAGATTATTTGGGTTTTCAAACATTTGTGAATTTGTTGGTGAACTGCACTAAATTTATAGTTCTTGATTTGCTGATAGAAGAAAAAAAGTTGTTTCATTTTCATACATTGCCCTTAAGGTATCTTGAAATAGATGAATTTTTTTCAAGAATTTTTGTTTTAACCTAAATATTTTACAGGCCATTATTCTAATTTTTAGGTAAGAATCACCTAGAATAATTTTTTTATTAAAAAATGAAGTTTGAATATCAAGGCTCATAAAATTGCATATTTATATTTTAACTTGGTTGATTAAGTCCTTATTTTTTCTGTATAAGTGAAATAGAATACCATTTTGCTTATCATCTGTATGATTATATAGATTAGATCTTTGATTTAATATAATAAATTCAGATGTCTCTGTTTCATATGGATAGTCCTGGGCTTTATTTTGTAGATTACTATTAAAAAGATTTTACCATGGTCTTTGAATTAGCTTTTTCTATTATGTGTGTTAGGGTATGTGGACATTCCTTTTCTTTCCTGTTTTCTTACAGAGAATATAGATTGGACAGTGAGAGAGGACTTGTCAAGTCTGTTCAGCATTTAGATCCCTCAATATGAAAGCTGCTTTTTTCAAGAAGCTTTTAGGTTTACTTTGAATTTATGGATAAATCCTTTGGATTTAAGGATAAGGGAAGCTTACCTCTGTTTAATATGCTGAATATGACTGGGAAAATTTTTAGCTATTAGCAGCCTATTTGATACTTACATTAAATAATTCACTATTTAATAATGGAAATGGTACCCGGACCACAGGCACTGATTCCCTTGGCAAGGTTTTCCAGCAGGTACTTGAGCACTTGTATCATAGCGAGGGGCATGACACAGGACGAATTTGCTGCCCTTTTTATTAAAGTTGCACCATGGTGCTGAGAGGCAGATGAGGGACATGAGTTACTTCATACATGCAGAATGAAAAACAAGCTGGTTAAAGGCAAAAGGCTGGCTCATGCTCTAGCTCAGACTGAATGGGCCTTTGGTTGCTTCTCTGCCACCCCAAACAGGCCTATAGGAACCATGGAGTATTATGACTTGAGCCTTTTTCCTGCTGCTGTTTTGCACCTCTTCCAAGGCAATATTTTTATAAGTACCTTCAAATGAGAGTGAGTCTGAGTGATTATCCTGACTTTCCCTGTGTCTGAATTTCAGATGTTGAACATCTGCACATCCTTACCCCTGTCTTGCCTGAGGCTGGCGATGCTCAGGGATGCCTCAAAATCTGGTCACAAGTATTATCCAAATCCGAAGATGGCCATGCCCAAACTAAGGAGTCCCTTTTCAAGTACTGTGCATCTCACTCGTGTGAGATCTGTAGAGCTGACACCAGCACTGGCTGTGTTCCTCAGGTTTTAGTCACACTGCTGATCTGTTCACTCGTGCACTGCTGACAGCCTGGAGCATCAGGCCCCAGCTTGTGCTTGCTTTCAGCTAAGGGAGCACTGAAGCAGTGTGTTGGGTATAGGTGCCCAGGTTTTTGGTAGCTGGGGGCTGCAGGGCTGGCCTCTGTGAGAACAGAACAGCAGCTGCCCCACACCACACACAGTTCCAGCTGGCTGCAGCCCACCCACTGCAGGGCACAGCTCAGCCCCAAAGCCACAACAGTGGCTCCTCCGGGAAAGTGTATTCAAGAAAGGTTAAAGATGCTGTACAGTAGCTCTGAGAGACAGAAGAGAAAATGTGAGAGAACCAGTGCTGCAGACACCCAGACCAGAAAAGGAGGGGGAAGAGGTGCCCCAAGTGCCAGGTCAGAGATTCCCTCCTGTCCAAGAAGACCACTATGATGCAGATTGTCCCCCTGCAGCCCATGGATGACCTCCCCCTTCAGAAGACAGCTGTGCCCTGAGAGACCCCACATAGGAGCAGGCTCCTGGCAGGAGCTGCAGCCTGGGGTGGGTGACCCATACTTGAGCAATATCATCCTGAAGATTGTACTCCATGGATGGCACCCCTGCTGCAGTAGTTCCTGAAGGACTATGTCACATGGGAGGGTCCCCATACTGGAATAGGGAAAGAGTGGGAGGAAGAAGGAGCAGCAGAGGAGCTGTTATGGACTGACCTCCCCTCAGGCAACAGGGGAGGATATGGAGGAATGACTCAAGGAGTTGAGCCTGGGAAGAAAGGACAAGGCATAGGGGGGGATGTTTTCCATTTTGTCTTTGTTTCTCACAATTCTACTCTATTCTTATAAGATAATAAATTAATAATAAGCAAGTAATTTCTGTTTTCCTCATAGCAATTATTGGTGAGAAATCTCCCTGTCCCACGAATTTTTCCATCCAATTTTCTCTTCCTGTCCTTTCCAGGAGAGGGAGTGAGAAAGGAGCTGAGTGGGCACCTAGCAGCCTGCCAAGGTCAAGCATCACAGGCAGTCAAAGAAGTCTGTATCCACAGTAACTCATCAGATTAACTTTCATTTAAGGACGATTTCTTGCAGTAATGCTGGATATTTCTTTGCCATTGTAGTTTTTCTTTGGAGTACCACAGTGCTAGACTTCTTTCTGCATATCTTGTGCAATCATCCCATAGATCCAGGAATGGCTTAGAGTTTGTAATATAAGGCAACTTCTGTGCTAAGATACATGACTTCTGAGGAAATATCCAGTGTCTAGGTACATATATTTTTGATGGGTTTTTTTGCATTACCTGAAAGTGTTATATATTTTCAAAATATGAACGTTATTTCAGTAACTTGCATCTTTCGTAATGAGTACAGCTTCTTAACCCAGTCCTATGATTACAGCAAAAGTAGCATGCAGAGATTAAATGGGCTTTTAGATATCAAAAAATGAAGGAAGCTTTTTGGTAGCTTCCAAACATTAAAGTCATTACCAAAAGCATTCTTGGATGAAACTGTTGGTTTTCTGAATATAGAGAATTGCAAATTCTGTTAAAGACCTATCTTCCTGGTATATGTGATCCTAAGAGAATTGCTTTATTTGTTTCAGTGTTTATTCTCACCCAATTTATATAAAGAAAAACACAAAGGCATTGAAAGTATCAGTTTGTGGCAGCAATTTTCAATAAAATGGGTGATGATATGAGTAGAAGGATTAAACATTTAGATAATATCTTTGATAAAGGACAAGGACAGTACAGACAGTCATTACGTATATGAATTTTCAGAAGAAAAAAAGCACGGTGCTGTGTTCTCAACACTGGAAAAAGTACAGAGGTACAGGATTTCTCCTGTCTGACTGATGGTTCCTGTCTTGAAATTCTTCCAAAGCTGTATCCTTGTTTCGTGTCTTAGGCACTTCATCAGTGGGGCGAACAAGAAATTAAGAAAGCTTCTTCAGCAAAAGAGCAATTTTCTCTGGCGATTTTGAAGAAGCCATGAGAAGTTCTGTTAAAAAAAAACCACAAAAACAAAAACAAACAAACAATCAAAAACCTATGAAAGGGCCAGCTGATGAACAGAGAAAGCAAATGGTGTCTGGGTGACTGGAGATTACCAACTCAGGCAAGACTTCTTTCCTGTTCTGTGGTACCACTGATTTCATACTCGTGTCTGATTCTAGTGTTCCTCCTAACTTTCTTTTTTCCACTGATGGGCCTTCTCCAGATGCCACTCCTCACAGTGCTTAATGCAAATGATGGTTTCTGAAATGGAAAACTTTCTGCAGTGATCATTGCCATGCAATGAGAAAATACTGTCACAAACTCCCCAGAGAGAGAACAAAGGAACTCACTCTGTAACAGCATCATCTAAAAAAAAGTGACCTCTGCCAGAAAGCAGACTAAGGATGTTGGTTTATCTTCTTTCCATTACTATCCTGACAGCATGTGGAAAAGAAAATATTTTTGATTATAACTACAAATATGATTTTGAACATTGTCAGATAACAGTGCACTTAAATTCTTAATATCACCACTTTTAGAACAGATAGGAAAAATGCATGATTTTGCAAAGCTTCCCAGCTATAAAATTTTGTGATAATATTTTACAATTTTGCAGAATCAGCTCTCTTTTGCTATATATTTCTTTAAGATGGATGATATAAATTAATTTGGAATAAAGTAGACTTCCTGTAAAGATTTAAGAACTGCTCTGCACCAAAAGCTGCCAATCACTCAGTTTCTTTGCCTACAAAAGACCTAACTGCAACTCTTGAATCTGTTGTTAGGAAAGCAAGTATAGCTATTCAGAAATAAAGTGCTGAGTAGCTTGATTCTGTGCTTCTAGACAGTTAAAAAAAAAATCCAAGCCTGATTTGGCCTACACTGTGAAATTTTTCCCACAGTTTTGTAAGAAGTGACAAGGTCACAGCCCGAGGTAATATGGTTGCCAGATGTCACACCATTAGGTATAAGTAGGGAGAAGCAAGACTTAAAATAACTCTTCAATGTAATGTTTTTTCTGCCAACGCTCTTCCAATAATGTAAGTGCTATTTCTTATTTCATAGTGTTAGGTGTGTCTCAGTATTTTTATTTAGCAGAAATTAAGTATTTAATTCAATTTATAGTCGAGAAAAACTGTAGCCTATTTATCCCATACGAACTGTGTTTTTAATTATCAAGCTTTTCACAAGAAAAAAAGCCTTTGACCACATCAGATCCCACCAGTGACCTATGATTTCTTTGAACTGAATATTTGTGCAATCACTTTCAGATATATTTGTTATCCATTTCACTTTAATATAATGGGTTCAATAGAAAGTACTTTTTTTTTTTTTTTTCCAAGCAGGGGCAATAATTTTTTCAGAACATCTCTCTTACCTTTGAAAGTCACTTTTGATACTGGGATGCACATAAATCATTGCCTCACTTCATTGGCTTTTGATGCACATTTTCTAAAGGTCATTCTTCACGGAATGAATGCTATATATCTTTAGTAGTGGTTAGTTATTCTGAAATTTTCAGAGAAACTGGAAAATTGCAAGTCATTTTCTATACTTTGCTTTTGTTCTCCTGGACTGTGTATTCTTGTTTCTCAGGTAAGGTTTAATATAGGGAACTATTTTATCTGGTAAAAGTTTTCTAAAAGTTACTCTTCTTTAATAAACAAAGTTACACTTACTAAAACGAGTAGATCAGGTTTCTTCTACAAGAAAATTAGTGATGCAGTAAGAAGAAAATAACGTCTACAGAGAAATTAATGTATGTGGGAAATAGAAATATTTATATATATGTCTGTACATGTGCTTGCAGAGAAATGCTGTACTTTGGAGTGCTGTATTCAACTCGTGTGCATCTGCGTGCACAGGTGAAGGGATAAAAACCCCATCTAACAGTGTCCTAGCATACAGCTACTGTTTCCCTCGGTTTGGCAGCAGGATGGTGGAGGCCAAGGTCTGACACATTTCACAGCCTGGCTGGTGCTGTTACGTCAGTAGACTCAGGGAAATGCACAAACTGCCTGGTATGGAACTGATGCAGCAGATAAATGCTGGGCTGGAAAGCAAATCTGTAAATCATTATATCCGATCACTAAAACCACATCCAGCCATCAATGTTTAATACAGGAAAGCCTATAAAAACGTCCATTCCTCTTCCAGCATGCCCTCCAAATCATCCTTAACCAGACAAATGAGAACTTCTAGCACCAGGAACCATAAAAGTTGTGGTGTTATTGAACAGTAAATCTGAACTTTGAAATAAGGAAATGAGTAAGACTGACTCTGTAACATTTAGAACTATTAAATATTATTGCTCTTTGATGTGTTCAAGTCTGGTAAGCTATACATAATAGTATCATTCACCCTTACACAGAGCAGCATCATTAAAAATTCAGGTCAAAATAATAAACAAATTGTTGCATTGCAAAAAATAATAGGGAAAAAGATAGTCTTGTAAATAGACTGACCAGTGTCATGAGGAAAGCAGACCATGTAAGAGACCCTAGCAGACCACGACATGTAAGTAAATAGTTATTCTATGCCTGTTTTCATATGGTGTTCATTAGAAAAACAAAAGAAGTGCCTCCAGCAGTTTTTCCTTCGAAGCAGACAATACAGCTTTTGTCTTTTGAATCTGCGTAAGAGAGTTACAGGCTGGAGAAAACATCCAAGTTTCCCCTTTGAATTAATGATATCTAAAAATAAGAAGAATGAAATATGTTTTGATTATCAGATGAATGTTAAATTGTAAGTAATGCTCTATTAAATTTCTTAGAGAAAAATGACCCTTTTCAGATGCATTGCCTATTTGCTTAGGGCAATCTTGCTAAGAGACCTAACGGTGAATTATCATATACAAATTAAACTTTGATATGAAGAGGGTCCTTAGAGAGCTGGTGAGAACTCTGTGCATATAAATAGTCACAATATGGTATGGAAAAATCTAGTTACTCACAGGCTAGTGATATGTAAAGCAGTATGACTTGCTACAGAGAAATTAAGTCACCATAGCAATTATCTCATGTGGCAGTAATCTGAAAGTTTTCATGGCAAGGCATACTTTCACTTTCTGTTGCACCAGTGAGCAATTAGTAAATGATTGGCTAGAAACAGACTTTCTGGTAGTACAAATTACTGTAATTTCATTGAAATTAATCAATTTTTGTCAAAGATCAGCCACTTAGCATACCTCCAGCAGCAGACTGGAAATTCTGAAATCACTGAGCATTCCCAGAAGAGTCTTCCTCTGGCCTAAAGTGAGCCATCTAGAGTAATTATTTTGATATTTATGAATGAGGTTCCTTCTAGAATCTTTATAGGATTTTTCTTGTAAATATTTTGGCGCTCTTAACTGAAGATAAATTCAAGAATCAGAACAGCAGTCAGCTGAAAAAATACCCTGAAAAGCTGTCTGCTGCTGCTTCAGTCTTAATGAACTTTGGTCAAAGCACAAAGCCTTCCACTCATCCTCTGGTTGTCTTACCTATTCACATTGCAGTATCAGTAAATCAGGGTTTCATGCACTAAGGGTGTGGTTTTAGCTCACACCCACCTGGTGTGACAGTGGACTCTTGAGGCATAGTGGCACTGCACTTGCCTTTTCCCTCCCAGCCTTGTATTGGACCTAGCAAATGCATCATTATGAGCTGGATCAGCTTGTCAAACTGTTGGAAAACTATCCCACCTCCTTCCCTGGCAGGCCCTGAGCAGGAGTAAGGGATTGAGCTGATTCTCCCCTGCAGCAGCATAATCTTCATAGTGCAAGGGAAGCATCAGGGACACACTACCTGGAATGGAGGATGAAGAGAAGTTTGTGGATTTGACTGATTGAAATGTATTTGACAAAGCAAATCATACATAGCATTCTAACTAGTTTCAAAATTGCAGCTCTGCTTATGGGGCTTGGATTTGCATTACACAAAGTATGGATTGGGCAGGAAGTTAAATTAACCACATCTCCTGAAGGGTGCCCTCCTCCAAGCCTGGCAAATGCAAGCTGAAGAAGGCGTTGTAGACTCCACATTACAGACACCATACAGGCACAGTTACAGCAGTATTTTTGTCAAAAATAAAAAAAATAGATTTCATTTCACTTAAATAGGTAATCCTAAAATTCTACCTTCATCACTAACTCAAATTGAAAAGTTTCCTCTCCCTAACTGCCATGCATGTTGTGTATTATCAGACACAGAGCTTCTCTCTGTATTCAGTGAGACTGGAAAAAATTGTAGAAAATTACTAGCCTGAGTTTTTGATAATGAAGACTAAAAAGAGAGAAATTAAGTAAATTGCCAGACATCTTAATGGCACATGGGTCTCATCAAAATAACTGAACATTTTTAGCATCTCAGGTTTACCGGCTAAGTGAAATAGTATTAATGTAATAGTACTGATCTAAAAAAGTCCTTGATTAAGATTAAACACGCTTAAAAGAAAATGTGGTGACAACGAGTATATTAAATCTCATTGAAAATATATATTTAAGGGCAGTTTTTCACTTACAGTGTTGAACCTGAATGCTGTGGACAAAAAAGTGGAATTGTACAATTCGTATTTATTGATACCAATACAACCAAGAATGAGCAACAGCCAGCAATAATTTGATGTAATGATCAATAATAGTAAAACAGCTCTCAAAAATTTGAGGTATTAAATAGAGCACTTTTACAAGAGCAATTTTGAGCAATTTCCTCTTCTTATACAACAAAACTAGTCACTTCTGTTTGCATTAATTTGCTTTTGACATTCCATTTAGCTAATTTTAATTTTTAAGTTTGTTTTTAATAACATAAAAAAGAACTAGTTTGACTTGCTCTGAATCTGAAGCTGGAAAGTTTTAAAATGAAATCCCATTAATTTTGTCTTTACATTGCTACAGGAATGATTTAGCATTCAGTAGTATACATAAAACTACCATTCTAGTTAGCATTTTAAACAGGAGTGAGGAAGCCACAATCATCCTGAAGTGAACACCAGTTTTGCTAAGACTTTCTTTCAAATTTTCACCCATAAAAATTAAATTTTGATTGATATGTAAGCATCTATCTTTAATTATCTACATATGAAAATTGCTCCTACTAGATATATACTTAGATGCTACCAGTATTTAAGCATTTTCTTATTTTTATTAAAAATGGGTATCATTATGAAAAAGGTAGTATTCTATATTTTTCAATGTATTCTATAACTTCTCAATGTTAGCGTTAAATAATATGTTTTTAAATATCTTTGTTTCACTGTCTTTTTCTTTTTTTTCAGATGAGAAAAATAGAAATTTTATTCTTTTCCGTGTATGATAAGATGGCCTTTCTGGTGTGAAAATAGTGAGATTGCATAGAGCTTTTTGTAGCCATTGAATACTACTCAAATCAGTATTTCTCAATTAATGCACTTCACTTTTGCTAAGTATCCTTCAGCTTTACAGTGATTAATGTTTTCCATGCTGCCTATCAACATATTTATAAAACCAAGATTATGTTTTATTTACAGCAAAGACATGATAGAGATGAGTCATAAAAGAAGAGAAATTCTGCATAAAGAAAATTCTAACAGAGCAAGAGAGGATGTGGTTTCAAAGGCATGAATGAGGCACCTAACTGATGTATCTAAGTGCCCTTCACGTCTTTGAAAATCTGTCCTGAATGCATGCTATTTAGTAGAATGTCATTTCTTCCATCAAAGCATTTTTTTTTCTGCAGAAAAATTTGATATCCAGCTAAAATCTGATTTTTACCCACAAAAGAGACTGTGTTTGTGTATTCACTATGTGAGCACGTTTAGCAAACATATTAACCTCCTCTTTTTTCTAAAAGAATAGCGTTATTTATCAGTTTCAGCTGAAATACTTCAATCCTGGAATTTAGGATTATATCATTCTTTGTGATGCCTTTACTGACATTGATTTTAGTTGTGTATTAAGGCACACATTAAAGTACACTATGTACGCAGTGGAAAGAAGATGCTGCAGTGTTATTTACATCAATAATAATTTCCAGCTTCGGAAGAACACGTTGCATATTCAGCACTGCTCTTTTATAAAGTTCCTGCATGAAAGAAAGCTGTGATATGATCTTCAGCATGTCCAAGTTACTGTCTTTCTATAAATTGTTTTCCAAAATATGCCTCCAGCTACATGAACCTAGAACAGAATAGGATGACTAAAAAGAGTTTTGCTACACTATAATCAACAGTTACAAAATTTACTGCTTCATAAATAAAAAGTAGTGAAATTCTTAAGGGATCCAAAAAGCTTTTGTGCAAGAAGAAGGATTATATAAAAATCATCCACTTACTACTGCAACTCTGTCTTTGGTTACCAAATAGCAGACAGATCAGCTGACAGAGTATTTCCTGACTGTTTTACTGAATGCTGAAAGCAACCTAGACACCCAATCATCATATGAGGATTTTTCACCCTTTCTGAATCTTGTTCTCATATTTTTCAAATATTCAATGTGCTTTATGTGATGAATTTGACAAACTTGCTTCTGGAGAACAAACCTGATTTAGTGAATTGGCTCAGTGTGGTCTACACTTGTATAGACATCTTCATAAATGTTCTTGGGATGTTTTTGAAAATGATATGTAGAGGCACAGTAGACTGTTTCCTAATGCACACAATGCCATTTCAGGATTTTACAGCGATCTGACTTGTGACCAAGGTCTATCGAAAATGCCTAGTGCAGACAAGGGGCTTTTCCACCCTGCATTGCCAATCAGCTTCACCTCTACTGTGAGATCAGCACGTATGTAGAGAACTGTAATTGAAAGTTCTGACTTAATTGAAAAAGTAGGTTTCAGGTACTGCAGAGCTCTTAACATCAGTGTTTTATTACTTATTGCAATTACAAAAGTATTAAGAGTGTTGTGCCAAATTGTAGAGGTTGGTACTGTTGACTTCTTTCTGAGAGATAAGATTATTCATTTTTGAGAATAAACTTCTTTAAATGTGCATATTTAGAGTGCATTTAGAAATAAGTTCACCAATTATATCTTCTGAGCTATCCACTTCAGAAAGCAACTCATTCCATATTGACTACATAACAGATGTCAGTTATTGATAGTTTTAATTTGCAGCTAATGAAGACCATGTTTGAACTTGTGACCTAAATGTGGGAAGTTCCATATGTACCTCTGTAAACCATCTAGATTTAAACATTGTTTCTTCAACAATAGTAAATTTCATTCCAGAAGGCTGTGAATTTTATTGCTTTACTGATACAAAAAGCCCGAAGTCGTCTTCTTTTAAAATTTATTTTACTTGCATTTTATAAATATAAAAAATGGGATTACAATTATTTACAAACTATGTTCAATTAAAACTAGCAGCTGCTGATACACCCTCTAATTATAAGATCTTGAGAAACAAGAATATGAAAATCACTCTTGATCTAGCTAAGAGTGCAAGGATAAGCACCTGAGAAATGAGAATACTGGAGCACCATGGATCTAGGTGAAGTCAGAGGGAATTCAGAAATCAGTGGAAATTGCTCGTGGCATCACAAGCAGCGCCTTACAGTGTTGAAGTAAAGGTGGATCTTTTCTGTGAACTGGAAGGGAAGGACAGTCCAGGCTCGACAAGAACTGCTCAGCTGGTATTCTGAAATGACTTCCAGCAACTGTACCTCCATTTTAGGGGCAGGCTTGTTAGTTTGTTGGTTTTTAATATACTTCTGCCCATGAGCTGAGTATTTGCTGTGCTTTTATGCATGTTTTTGAAAGGATATTCTCAAGAGGAAGACGGAAAAGAACCCATTTGACCTTCTTTTTCATAACTAAGGAAATGGCTGCAATACATAAAGCCAAAAGGAACAATTACTTGTTGCACAGCAAATAGAGCATTAATTTCAAGACACACCTGCTACTACTGTTTTCAGACATTTTCAAATTTAATATAATCCTTTGAAGTGAGCATTCTGACCTGGCATTTACACATTACGTCCTTTTATGTGGTCTAATGAAGTATGATTCTTGATGTCAATGAACTTTTATATTTAGGTTTTTCAATAAAATTCTAGCTACAGCTGTGTGCTTAGTCCTCATATAACTCTAACAGGAGTGGACTGAAGAAAAAAATGCAAAAATGATATTACCTCATAAGTTTAAAAAATATTTATGCCTGTAAAAGGAAAGAGTAAGTCATCTTCTAAATCCTTTTCCCTTTTTTATTCCTTCCTCTATTTCCCCTTAAAGATGACAAAATAAACAACAGCTTCTTTTCCTTTTAAGTAGTCCTGCTTAAGAACAATAAACTTCTGAAAAATAAAATTGTTTATTTTTAAATTGCCAGTTTTAGATTTGAAAATTTTGGGGCACATATTTGTCATGAACTTGACTCTGAAAAAGCAGTTCAAGTGCAACATTTTTTGGACGAGTTTCACTTCCTCAGACAGAGAAACCAGAAAACAGAGCAACACACACTCTTGTCACAATCTCAGTCAAATCCCACAAATCTCATTTGATCCTCCAGACCTATGGCAAAACCATGACCTGAACTCAGAATGTTTAAATATAGTTGCGCTGGTTTCACCTGGGTTAGGACAGACTCAGAGGTTTTTCTGTAAAGTGACATTTGGATTTGTTTTGATTTGTCTTTGACACTTGCTTTCCAAAACAATTGTCTTTAGGTGAACTCCTTGGGACAGTTGTGAATACTGAAGTAAGGCCTAAAGAGCCAAGCTCATGAGCTGCATTGAAATGAACAATTAAGATACTGAACATAATAAATCTGGATATGGAGGAGAATATAATGTTCCAAACATAATTATTTTTTCTTTAAAAATAAAAGGTGTGACACCAGTAGCCATAAAAATTCTTACTGGTTACATACTTAACATTTTAACAGTGGAAACACTACAAGTTGAATAAGGAAGCCTCAGTGAAGTTTCTGCTTTACTGTTATAAGAAAAATACATGACTATAGCTTTCTGTACACATTATTTTGATGAACTAATATGGGGAAACAGTTGAAATAAGGCATGTGTGCACCAATGCATTGGCTTTGAGAACATAGGCTTCATACATATTGTCTTTGTCAGCTATGCCCTGCTCCAGGTCAAAGTCCTCTGTGCCAAGAACTTCAGATTATTTGTGTCAATAGTGACTATACAGATGAGGTCTGAGCTGGGACATGTTCTCCACCTTGCCTGTCTTTCTGAATCTCCAAATCTACAAGACTCAATGCAGACCTGAACCAGATTACAAGTGAGTGTACAGGCAATGTGAGCAATCAATGAATAAGATACGTAAGATAACCTCACTGTACAGAGCTATTTGCAGCCAGCTATAGTCATGATTTAATGTGCATCTTTGTCAACAAGAAAGTGGTATTTTACTTCTCTGACATTAACAGGAATCAATTTGTGAGGCCAAATTTACCCTAACCATTCAGTTTTTGGTACATAAAAATTAAAATGTCTCTGCCCCTACTCCATTACTCAACAGATTAGAAGTTACTCCCCTTGTGCTGTTATTAGAGATGTCATTTTGCTTTATGGCATTTCCCACTGTAATAAAATTGTTAGAAAACGTTGAAAGTAAAAGTAAATATTGAGCTGTGCTCTTGTTAAAAAAATGAACAATTGCTATCATTAGCAGAAAACTTTGTAATGAATGTAAGAATCTTAATTTCAGAAGTGCTCATCCATAATTTTTAAGTATATTTCCTCTTGAAATTACATCAAAAGAAAGAGGTGGGAGTGGCACTCAAAACTGGCGTATTTTCAAAAAACATCCAAGTAAGGACCTGGTTTTTATCCATAATCATAAGAGATATAGCATATCACAACATAACCACAGCATGAAGCAGAAGCAATTGCAGTACTCGGATTAAAATGCAGCACATTATTTTTATGTATGATAGTTCTTTAGTAGCTGTAAGATATCTTAATGCCGTCTATACCTTTAATTTCAGCAGTGTCAGTAAATAACGCAAATTTAACTCCAATCTGAGACAAAAGGTTTGTCTGTGTGAAAGAACTTCCTGTATACTTCACCTCATTTTGGTGGGTTTTTTTGTAACAATACTATTAAACTGGGTGGAGAGGGAAGTCCCTCCAAAAAAAGGAAAAACAACCAAAAACCCAACACTTTGAAGATATTTACATAAATTAACTTTTATAATAGAAATGGAATTTATCAACAGAAAATGTGCAAGAACCTATGAAAAAATGAAGTGGAACAAACAATCTACAGTGTCTGAAAACCATATGTGATGATGTGATACATAAGGATTTCTAATACATATTATAACATAGGAATATAAATATACAATTTTATCTAAAAATACAAATAAAGGAATACATAAAATGCACATAATAAAAAAGGAGTACAGGAATTTAAAATTCAGAAAATTAAGCCACAGTTACAAAAAATGACCAGCAATTTAGTGATTTTGTATATATGGCTTTCCTTGAAAGCATACATTTTTTCAAGGTCATCTGAACACTTACCATCTAAAAGATCAAGTTCCTGTAGAGCATTACAATAATTTGAACATTTTAGCGAAAAAACAACAAATTCCCTTTCTGAAATGTACTGATGGAATGGGAAAGGAAGGCACTTGGGTCCTTAAAATACAATCACAGTTATATGCTTGCAAGAACAATAAGACAAAGGCACTAACCTCCCACTACAATTCAGGCTAAAGAGCCAGGGCCAGGGAAATTGCTACAAGGTGATGATAACCTATGGCAGGCAGGTAGGTGGCAATAAGAAAAAAACAGATATAGTGGACATAACTATTGGCTTTGTTGTCAATCAACACTCATAATTTAGGTTTCTGATCTGTCCCTCTGAACTACAGATTTGTATATACACAGTTTGATCTCAAAAATAATGAAATAATTTGTAATCACACTTTTCAGTATAATGACAAAAAATATATAAGCATATCAAAATACAGAACACATCAACATATAACCCCAAAGAAAATAAAACTGGGTGTAGAGTTCCTGATTTTAGAAGCTCCCAAATATAAGGAAATCAGATATGAAAAATTTGGATTTTCTCTTGCCAAGACCAAATTTCTAGTTCTTGTCATTTAAAAAAACCTAGCAACTGTGAGGCAAGTCTAATAGGTGATACATACAGAGAGCATTAAAACAAGATGCCTGAATGTACAAACAGCCCGTTTTAGCTCAATATGTGTTTTTAAGCCAAGAAAAACTCATCTGAGTGATCCTGCTTACATTCTCCTTGTCTGCCACCCAAGATGCAACATCAGTAGCACACCAGTGTGAATTCAGACTTGGTGATAAATTGTTGCTCTCGCTGGGATACAGTTGTTTGCTGCCACATTTCCATGGGAAAAAGTCTATCCTAAACTTGAAGCTATACCTTAAGGCTGAGACAAGCCAGGAGCACACTGGTAGCCGATGGAGAAGAATGTGATGTGAGAAATAAGGCATCGGTTCTTCTTTACGTTATGATTTATTGTTAGGAAAATGAACCTCAAGAGATTTTGCCACCCAAGCTGGCTTAGAGAGAACCAAAGTCACCATGAAAAAAGNTATATATTATTGTTAATATTAATAATTATTTTTATTATTTCATTGTTACTCTTATTCAACTTTCCTTTCAAACAGTCCCATTTCCGCAAAAAACTAAGTCCTTTGATTCATAAGGCTGACAAGGGGGCAGTTTCAGACACATGGAAACCTCTGGTCAACACATGGGCTGGAAAACCTCAGCATCCAGCCTCATCTATTTTTTTAATAGTTTGGGAGACTGTAGAATAAGATTTCTAAGACCATTTAAAAATTTTGTCCTACATGCAATGTAGATGACTGCAAAAGTTGCCTATGGTAAAAGCTCCCTGAAAGCAAAATAAAGTACAAACATTTAAAGCCCTGATGGTGTCTTCACATACAGCTGCTGCTGAAAACCCAGCTTAAGGTAATACTACATATATGTGTCAAGCACAAATGCCAGCAGGATCCTGAAAATAGTTTCTTGTTCAAATGCTTGTATCCTAAGGAAAAGGAGGCCCGAGAAGAAGGTAAGAACATAGACACACACACACGAAGAAAAACTCCTTGTTTAAGGAAATGAGAGAACTGTGCAAAAATTAAACCAAAACTTTCCCCATCAGAGCCTTTCTTGCTCTTATTCCCCTTTTTAACTAGGTTGCTAAACTTACAATAGTTCATCTAGGAAAAGAAGGAACCCTCATGTTGAAAAAAAAAAAAATTATGACTTATTTTATTTTCTTTCTTTCTTTGAACACCACTGCCAACCTAGAAAGGAATTTATATTTTTTGTATCAACAATATTGGTTTTACAAACAAAAGTTAAAATCCATAAGGTTTCATGCAATCCACTTGAAGCGATTCTTAGCTTTGTTATACCATTGATAACACGTAATCATAATCATAAAACAAACAGTTATAATCTAGAACACTTAATAAAAGCATAAATCACTCTATTTATAAATTAAAAAGCCAAACTTTATATTTGAAAAAAATTCTTTCTGCAACTCTGATTCGAGTCATCATCATCTGAAATGGTCCTGGCCTGCCAGAGACTGAGGTTGATCAGACAAATAAGGAAGCATGCAACCCTTNTAGGAAAATGAACGTCAAGAGATTTTGCCACCCAAGCTGGCTTAGAGAGAACCAAAGTCACCATGAAAAAAGTGAAGGGTGTGCATGGGCAGGAGGAAGGAAGGAGATGGAGAGAAAGTGAGGAAGGTGAGTACCTGGAGTAGTGATGCTAATTTAAGCCATATTTAACATTATCTCTAGTGAGAAGAAAGTTAAGGTATGGAAGACATGTCAGAAAAAGCTACCAAATGTTTTGCATTACTTTTATTATTCTTATTTTATTATTACTTTTGATTATTTCTAATATTAATTATTATTATTANACATGCAATGTAGATGACTGCAAAAGTTGCCTATTGTAAAATCTCCCTGAAAGCAAAATGAAGTACAAACATTTTAAGCCCTGATGGTGTCTTCACATACAGCTGCTGCTGAAAACCCAGCTTAAGGTAATACTACATATATGTGTCAAGCACAAATGCCAGCAGGATCCTGAAAATAGTTTCTTGTTCAAATGCTTGTATCCTAAGGAAAAGGAGGCCCGAGAAGAAGGTAAGAACATAGACACACACACACGAAGAAAAACTCCTTGTTTAAGGAAATGAGAGAACTGCGCAAAAATTAAACCAAAACTTTCCCCATCAGAGCCTTTCTTGCTCTTATTCCCCTTTTTAACTAGGTTGCTAAACTTACAATAGTTCATCTAGGAAAAGAAGGATCCCTCATGTTGAAAAAAAAAATATTTTATTACTTATTTTATTTTCTTTCTTTCTTTGAACACCACTGCCAACCTAGAAAGGAATTTATATTTTTTGTATCAACAATATTGGTTTTACAAACAAAAGTTAAAATCCATAAGGTTTCATGCAATCCACTTGAAGCGATTCTTAGCTTTGTTATACCATTGATAACATGTAATCATAATCATAAAACAAACAGTTATAATCTAAAACACTTAATAAAAGCATAAATCACTCTATTTATAAATTAAAAAGCCAAACTTTATATTTGAAAAAAATTCTTTCTGCAACTCTGATTCGAGTCATCCTCATCTGATGGTCCTGGCCTGCCAGAGACTGAGGTTGATCAGACAAATAAGGAAGCATGCAACCCTTGGATGAGACTCAAGGCAAGTCTTTAACTCTCTATAAATGCCTGGAATATAAAAACGTGAACGCAACCAGGGCACATACTGACCTTAAATAACCTTGGCAATTAAGTCACTGACTTCAACTCACAAACACCTCAGATCTCATACAAGATTTCAAGAAGAACGTGCATGAATATTCTCACAATCTTGTGTTTCAATGGATTCTTTTTAACCTTGAAATGAGTAGTTTCATAATTAATCATAAGAATAATCTTACTGTCATGCGACTACATAGGTAAGCAAATTTTGCATATCTGTGCAAATCGGGTTGTTGATTTGCATCAGTTATATACACCACAAGCAGGAAACAGAGGTAATATTTTACTAGCTCCACATCAGTCAGCAAACATGACTTGTGACAACTTTTAAGAGCCGTATTGTCCATAGATTTTAATTCTTAGCCCTCTGCTAGCTACTTCCATCAGTCTTGCACATCCTAAATTAAGAATTGTTTTCTTACTCTAGAGTTCGCATTTTATTTCTAAAAAGAGACCGGAGAACAAGCAATCAAAGCAGGCTGCTTGGCTGAAGTTGCTGCAGCACAGCTGATATGCCTGAAGTTTAGTGTCACTTTTCTCGAAGAGAGTTAAGCACAGAAGTAATGCCTGTTCTGGCGCGTCGCTTTCAGGCGAAGGGAGGTGTGAGGGAAGGTGAAGCGGAGGAGAAATCACCTCCCTCCCTCTTCTCCCGCTCCCCCTCCAGCGCAAGCGGGCCTCGGGGGGAGCGCCGTGGCCGGCGCCTCGCCGGGCGGCTGACGGACCCCTCCGGCCGGGCGCTACCAGCGAGGGGCTGCCCCCGACAGAACCAAGGGGGGAAGCAGCTCCCTGTCAACTTCGCTGATGAGCTCCTGTCGCCCAGCGGAGCGGTCACGCACCAGGGCGCTCGGGGGAGCGAGGAAAGGGCCGGGGCTAACAAAGCCAGACCGCCTTCCTGCCTCCATTCCAGCGCGGCTCCTGGCCGCCCCCCGTGGGTTTCCCGCGGCCTCCAAGCGGGGACGAGCCCGGGGCGAGGTGCCCAGACCCGAGTAAGGGAAGGGGCCCGGTTTCTGCGGGGCAGGCGGGCCGAGAAGGGCTGGTGAAGTCCGCCGGGCAGGCGGAGGCCGGAGCCGGGATGCCCGCGGCCCTCCTGCCGCCGCCGGGCTGTGCGCGGGCGCCGCAGCCATAGCCGAGCCTGCGGCAAGCGGCGGCCATCGCGGGCTCGCCGCCCCCGTGCGCCCCTCCGAGGACGGAGGGGTGGGGGCAGAGGAGGCGGAGGAAGCGGCGGCGGCGCCAGGAACAGGGAGGCGGCGGCACGGCGAGGGAGGGAGTCAGAGCCGAAGCCGGGCCGGGCCCCGCGAAAGCAACAGCAGAGCGAGCTCCTCCTTCTCCTCCTCCTCGGTGAGTGCCGCTCCGCCGCCCCCCGAAGTTGCTCCCCGCCGAGCCCGGGTGCCGGCACAGGCCGGGCCGCGCCGCCGAGGTGCCCGGGAAGAGGCCCGCGCCGGGAGCGGGACACCGCGGCCTCCGCTGGGTGAGCGTCCCCGGGGCAACGGGCGCACGGCGGCCCAGCTGCCCCCTCCCTTCACTGCTGGCCGCGGAGGGGGAGCCGGTGAATGAGGCCTGTGCGGTTCGCGACTTGCCCGCCGCCCTTTTCCCGAGCCGCGGCCCCGGCCTCCGCTCCCTTTGTTTGCTCGGCTCCCCGAGCCCGCGGCGGTGCCAGGCCCTGCGGAGGCACCGGGGCCGCGGCGCGGC
>VZTT01013810.1:6448-25620 GCA_013400855.1 Buphagus erythrorhynchus | reverse complement strand
CGCGGCCTGCGAGGCGGGCGGGCGGGAAGCAGTGCCGGGCCCGGGCCGGCGAGGCGCTGCCCAGCCCCTGCCGCGACAGGAGGGGTCCAGGCCAGCCTCTCACCCCCGCCGGTCGCGGCAGCGGGGCCCGCCGAGCTCCCGTGCTGCTTCCCTGGGCCGCTGCCCGAATGCACCCCGTGCCTGCTGATGCCATTATGGGGGGCGGTGGAATTGGGCTGATTTCCCTTTACCCTGCCGTGAAACCAGCCTTCAGCTGAGGCTTGTATGCCCCTCTCCGGAGGGGCGGGTGTCCGGAGGTGGCGATTTGGGCAGCTAATGCTGTGCAGTGGAGGAGCCCCGGGTTGTTGCGAGGTGAGGGTGCGCCAAGGGCTCCCGAAGGGGCGAGCCAGAGAGGCTCTTTTCTGTGACTGGCAGCACTTAGGTACTTGACTTTAACAAAAGCATTACTAAATCGGCAAACTTTACTCGCTTTCATTGTTCTTCGAGCTGCTTTTTACACTCTCTTTCCCTAATGATGCCTCTTTTAGAAAACTAGCCCATGCCAACCCCTTTGCATAAGAAAAAGCCTGTGCAAAACAACGGGGTTTTGAGAGATGCAGAGAATGATGCTTCTGTGATGTGAGGATACTTTGGCTACATCTTTCTGTCCTCTTTTTATTTTTGTCTTTCTATGTTTTCAAAATCATCTTAGTTTGGAACACAATGTTTTTTTCCCTGTGTAGTAGGTTACTGCATTAAAGAAGTTGGTCGCAGAATATGCTTTAGTCAGGGAAGCTGACTTCCCTTTAAAAAATTCTTGTGCCCTTGCGCTGTGGGGTCCCAACCCCTCTTTAACCCCTCTTTCCTACAAGCCGAGAATGTTTATGCCATATCCATCCTCTTCATATACTTGTAGTTGAAAAAATGCCTGCTGCAGACCTCATGTCTTGGAGAATTGCTGTCTGCACAAATACTCGAGGAATAATGCATCTGCATTTCTGCTCTGGGTGGAAAAAACTGAAGGTTCTATTTCTAGTTTTTGTTTGTGCTAATAGATACATATTTGGATTGTAGAAAATATGGAAGCTTTGGTGCAATTTTGAAATAAATTGCTTAGCTTGGCTAGAAGACTCTGAACGACTAGAGAATGTGTAGGTATTTTCAGAATCTTCTGCAATAAGACAGTAGTCATAACTCACAGTTTTATGTGTAACTTAAGAAAGACAATTTCAGCTTTTTCAATATGCTTAGTTTTTTTAATGTGTTAAACAGTACTTGAATGGAGTCTTCACTTCCTATTCAATATTTCTTGGGTTTGTGGCATTGCACTGTGTTTGGAACTGAGCTTTTACTTGAAACAGGTTCACCTGTTGTATGCTTAATCAGGGCTATATTCCCTATATCGTAATTTTTGCGATTTAAGTAGATTTTTTTAAAGTTAAAATTTTATGAAATTAAGCCTTAATACTTAAAAGTATAAGTGATAACAGTGTATTGTTATACAGGCATACCCACATTAGCCAACCCCTGGAAAGCTGCAAGGGTGTGGAGTAGTTAGGGAGAAGCTCTGTGTTGTTTCCACGTGTTTCATGAGCATCACCTTATTGCACTGCTTGTATTGCAGCATCAAAGTGTTTGCATGGATACAGGAGACTTGATGGATAATTCTAAGCTTCATAAAAACTTCATGTACTGAAATCTGAAAAACATATGTGTATTAATTTATACTATTAACTTCTCTGATCCTAGATTGTGAAGTTGGTCATTAACCTTGGGTTACTCTTGGAGAGGGATGGTTTGAAGAAATAGTAACTGGTCCTTATTGTTCTGTGAGTAGATTACAACTTCTGACTCTCCTTAGCGCAGTGAATTGGTAGAGTAAGGGAGTGAACTCTTAACTAAAAGTTGTTCTTACAAAGAAAGTTAATTATTCCTGCTCTTTCTTATGATTTTTTTATAGTCTTACAGTAATTTGAGCATAAACAGTTGCAAGACTTCATTTGGTAGGGCTGCCCTGAGTTCACTACATATTTGCTGTGCTATTATTGGCAAAACTGAGGCCATAGTCCAGGGTAATCCCTTACTCAAGTGCCATTTTTTCCTCTTGCTTTACTGCCCTCTTGGGCCTACATGGCACTAGTTTGGTAGTGTTTGGGTAGTACAATACAATAACATAAAGTAGATAGGAAGGAGACTGTTCTCTGCTGGTGTGTGCCTCAGTGTTTTGTTGATAGGGCTTTAATGTGTGTTAGCAAAAAATTAGAGAGGGTAGCTCAAGCAGTTCTGATGCTTCAAGGAAGAAAATAAGATACAGATAGTATAAAAGGAGAATGTAATGCAGATGCTAAAATGTCTTGAGTGTAAATTGGATAGGATGAAAAACAGAATAGAGATATCTTATGGCACATAACTATATTTTGTACTGTAAAGTATTAAACTGAGAGGAAATACAGAACTTGGAGTTTACTCTTTTTTATATTTTTTATTTTCCAGAAGAGAAATAATTATATCTGTAATGTTCCTTGTCCTTACGTTTAATCCAAATTTTGTTTTCATTCTGTTTTGTTGCACACTTTAACTTTCTGGAAATAAACATCAATCTTCAGAAGACAATAGCTATACTTGATGCAAAGGTCCCAAATTCTTACCACCTCTGTCTGGTGCCTCCCAAAAATTTGTAGTAGCAGAGAAAGAAGCATCCTTTAAAAATAAGTTCTTAAAAATTGTTCTTGACAATTTTAGATGGCAAGTTACATACAACAGTATGTTTTTGTAGGAAAGATGATTGTTCTTGTAATTGTATATTTACTGTCCATCTTTAAAAAACAGCTTCACACTACTCAAATGTGTCTTTGATACAGCAGAATATAAAGATTCATGGTACACAGTACATTCCTTCTTTTATTTTATACCTTTTATTCTTTTTTTGTTTTTTTCTCTTGAAATAATTGATTTCTGAATTAAAACACTGTACTATGTAAGTTGAATAAATTTCTGTGTTAAAAATAGTTACATTACTTTTGAAGGAAGCATTTAGAAACTCATAGCTTTGGGGTTTTTTTTTTGTTGCAGAAGGTTTTTTCCCACTGTGGCTGAATGATCTTAAGCTATTGAAACAAAAACCTGTCGCCTACTTCAGCCTCTTCTGCTGAATAAAACCAAACCAAAACCAAGCTGGCCTATAAATATTGCCCTGGATGAAAATGGAAAGCTGACTGTATGTAAAGTGTTGACTGATACATCAAAGTTATAAAAAAGGGTACACAAACTTTGCTAGAGTCTACACAGACTGAATTTGAATAGGCAACGTGAAGCAAAATCTGGCTTAGTCTGCTTATTGTGAGAATTAAAATTTTCAGATCAAAGCACTAGAAATTTAGCTCTTCAAGTCCTTAAGCTCACTTAAATAAAAGTTGCTTCGGGTATTTTCTTTTGCCAGTTTTCGTGGTCTTCTTTTGCCATGTACAGGCACGCAAACAATAAGCATCTGGAACTCTGGACATTGTGGAAGGCTTTGAGGTGTATGGCTTTGCAAATCTAACTGCTCTTCATTAGGCTGTAATGTGGCTTTAAGAATCTATCTTTGCGTATTTTTAATTTTTAAAAGATTAGTTAGACTATTATCTCCCATGAAGTTTTTTTCTGGCAAATATTTAGATAAAATACTCTGGAAACTATTGGTCATTTTCTGTCTCCTTAACCATTCACATAACACTTTAGACTCTGAGGAACTCAGTTGGCCTTGTTTATGACAGGGATGTAAGCCACATGTTACCTAAAAAATTCTTTCTTGGTTGCTGCATCACCAAGAAAACTATGCAAGTTAAATGTGTCTCTTTAACACGGATGTAAATACATTGGCTGACTTGTTCTGCCTCTGACTTTAAACTCCATTGAAGGAATATGAAAAAAAATCTTTCCTGCAGGTAAAGCCAAGCACAGAATGCTGTATATAGACATTTCTGTCCAGGTGCTGCTCCCCTAACATTGCTTCCTTTTGTGTATATATAGGGCACATCGCCTCTCGTGCTCTGTCTACTGTGCTACATTCCTTTTGTAATCTGCCAAGTGCAATAGGTTGGCAGTTTTAAAAAATCTTAAGTTTGTAAAGTGTGTGGGTTTTTGTTATAAACACCAAATAATCTTGCTGTAAACTGCTGTAAAATAGTTTTGGATGAGAGCCATTTTCTCTGGCAGTGAAGGTATAAATAGTAGACGTTAGTAATTTTTTTGAGATTTTAAGTGGTCTGTAGTTAAAAATTTATGCCACGAAAATGAACCTGTGCATATTGCTAAGTAAATTACACAGATATATGGTATTTTCTTTGCTTCTTAGTGCAATGTATAATCAGCAGCTGTATTTGTGTTATTTAACTTGGATGTATATGATACTGACTAGTAAGAGGAGTTGTGTTAGGTTTTAATGGTCTTGAGTTCATGTGATGATTGCAACTAGCAGATAAAGTGATTCATTTTAGCATTTGAGATTACCAAAGTTATTAAATCTGCATTTTTCCTCAAGGATATTCTGTATTGCTTAAAACAGTATATAGAGTGCTACTTTTGAAAACATTGTTGGAAATGAGATTCCAGTCAGACTTGGTTTTACAGTGTGTGATCTCTTGTTTTTTCTTGAGTAGTTTTATTCTTAATTAATCTTGACGTTTTCTGGTAAATGTTCTAAAACAGTAGCTTGTAGGAGTCTTGAGTAGGTGATTGTTTTTCCTTCTCCAAAGCAGTCTGCATTCCTCAAATAGGTTGAGAACATAGTAGGCTACTCCGAATGTTTCTGAAGCATGTTTGTCCCAAGATGTCTCCAATACAGTGGTCAAACTTATCTTTGTTTTTTGTTGCTTCTGATTTAGGGAATTTTGTCTCTTCTGGCTTTGACTCTGTAAGTGCTGCAGCACTGGCCAGTTACAAGCTGTAATTTTGGCTTCAGTGATGTGTTTTAATACCCTCAGAATCCCTTTGGGTTGGTAATCAGGTATCAGATTAGGAGTTTTAATAAAACAGAGAAACAGAGACAAGTGTCAGCAGGGCAAAGATTTTTGATTACAGAAGGTGTGTCTTCCAGGATGAGCTATGTGGAAGCCATAATCCAGAAACAGGGTAGGCAGCTTTTCAGATGGATGTTCTTTCAGGAGCTGGTGGGAACTGGGCGAGTAAGGAATTCTCGCCAGATTAACTAACAGAAGCTGTTTGTGCAGGGATACTGGTTTGGGTGAAACCTGTGCTGGAGGAGTTTTCCAAGCTGGAATTTTGGTCAGCCCGAGGAGACTGACTCTAGAATAGTTGGTTTGTGCATTCAGAGGTACGAGTCACTAAGTTATGTGTAAGAGCTTAAGTCTCGATCTGTGTAAGGTAGGTGCCTGGTGGCTTTTTTTATTCCTTCCCCTCCCTTTTCTCTCTTCAGTGGAAAACAGAGGCAAAACCAGTGCTGATCAGTGCACACTGGAACATTGACTTTCTTCCTCTTTTTGGCTTTTGAAAGGAAAGGAGCTGCTGGTTAGTAGTAAGTAATGCTGAGAAGTAATAAAATACTAGCCATAGGCCTCTGGTATTATTTTGCGCAAAAAATCCATTACTTGGGAAAATACTTGCTGTAATTGTAAATAGTCTGTGGTCCCTTACTGCAGGGATAAAAGAGAGTCTATATTCACCAACAGCACTGAGCTCTTGTCTAATCCAGTGATGATGAGAAGAAGATAGTGAATGGAAGCTGTTATATCAGTACTGACTTGTGTCCTGTGTGTTACAAAAATAAGTGCTTTTGGAATCTTCTGTGTTTTAAATGTTGTTTGATGGGGGAAAAATGGAACTAAAGTTCTATGCATAAGCATTGAAAAGTATGTATCCCCTCTATTGTGTTTTTTTTTTTTAATTGGGTTAATACTTTTTTTTCCTTCATTCTTTTTTATAGTGTGTCTCTAAATTTAATGTCAGAATGGGAGAAATGAAAGTCAGTGTGCATGTACGCGACTCTTTTATTCGTGTTTGAACTTTGAAGCTTAGCTAGCTTTTGCAGACAGGCTTCGATACTCCTGGCTCTGCAGAAATTTGACCTTGCTCTGGAGATAGCTATCTTAAGGGCTTTGAGTTTGTGTAAATCTGATAGAGCACATTACTTCATACAGACAGTGAAAATTTTATCTTTGATCCTGTGTATAACAATTTATACACTGATGTGGTGTTGCTCAGTGTAAGGCCCAATCTTTTCATGTGCAAGCTGAATACAATGTAAAGTGAGGAGTCCCATTAAGTTAAATGTCTGCTCACAGTTAATTAGTCTTTGTTGGGTTAGGACAGAATATTAGCAAAATCAGATAGTTTAGGGCTAAGTGGAAAATGATTTTCTGCTACTGGCAACATTATTAAAAAAAAAACATGACAACCCCAACCCAACTATCTTCCAGTGTGCATCAGGACAAAACAAATGTCTGTCTAAAAACTGCAATTAATATATTCTCCAGCAGATTCATTGGTCGAGGTAGTGAGCTGCTTCTGTCTGCAGGTGATTAGAGTGTAGGTGTAGGAGAAAAAAAGAATTTCCTGATCTTAATCATGAATAATTAAGAGCCTCTCTCATTTTGACCCAATACAAGAAAATTTGCATGTACAGTAAGCTTTGTCAGAACTGGTGTAGTCCTGTAAAAAGGTTTTACTCTGGCAAGTCAGGACTTTATGAAAAAGATAGTTAAGCAGCTTTGCCTCTGCAGTCAAAATTCTGTTCCTATTCTGGTCAGTGTGCAAGTTGTGCAGTGTTATGGTATGTGCCTTCTTAAAAGCACCCTTGGACTTAAAAGCGTAAATTTAGAAATTTGTTTAATGTTTCACCGTCTTTTTTAGGGGAAACAAAATGTTAAAGTAATTTTGTGAGATTAGGTGGAGATAATACTCTCACTACAGGTGTGTTTACCCTGTGTATTTGACAGTACTTTGAGCACAGCCATGTCTCCTGTTTCCCATGTGTGAATAGACTCTAAACCGTAAAGAAGATAATTCATTTACTCTGTTCTCATTGGGCCTCCTGCCAGGGAAATTGGGAAGGGAAATATTTTTAATAAACTGTGTTTTGCATTCTCACTTTCTGAAACGCAGAGCCTGGATTACTCTCTGCAGTGGGTCCTAAGGCCTAAGAGGGACAGCCAGGCCAAACATATGGGGGATCACTGGTCACATAGTGCTCAGTGCTTGACTGATCTAGGTTCTGCTACTGGAGTGTGTTCCAGGAGAGACTGCTTAATTAGATGTACTCAGAATGATTGCCCCTTGGGCACCAACTGACTCAAGATCCTCCCCGCCTCAGTCTTTAAACAAGGAGAGGGAAGTTCTGTTCCTGCCCCTTCACCTGCTACCTTCTGGTTTGTTGTGTTGTGCTGGCTTGTCTGTAAAATAAACCTTACTTTCTGTTTCGCTGATTGGATCTCTTTTCCTGGCCATGAAAGACTGATCATTCTGTAGCTGATACTGTTTGACAATCTCAGTTGAATTGTATCTCATTAAGTAGTATGGGTGTTCCAGAACAGAATTGAGGCGCAACTATGTAAGAGTGGGTTCCTTACACTTGATGTACTAAATGCTCTTTTGCCTTTAAAATGGATTCCCAAGTGTGCATGAGTGAAGTAGATTGTTGTCCCTGTTATTTATTTAGGACCATAGATAATAGGTGGATATTGGGCCTATCATCCATGTAATGGACAAAATGTATCTGCAGTGAAATATGAAATTAAATACAAAAGTATGTAGCTAAAAATTCCCTTGTCATTTGCATGTACAGGTTTCACAGACTGCAAACAGTACAGGCTGCATTTCCCAGTGATGTAAAAATGTAGGATATAACAGCTTGTTAGGTAGAGCTCTCATTCAGAATGTAAGATAGCCACAGTAACTTTCCACTTCTGTCCTTTCTGTATGAGGACTACCCTGAGCACCTGCCTTTTGGCTGCTCTCTAATGTGAAAAGATTTCCATTCCTTCTTCTAAAGCTGTTCTGAAGAAGATTAATGGAGCTGAAAATGAATGATCTAGATAAAGATATTGTGCTTTTTCTCATCCTGATGGCGTAAGCAACTGATTTGAAGAGGGAAGACCTGCATCTGACCTTCTGTCCTAATTCATCCTGCATCTGAAACTGTTGCTGCACTGGAGGGTATCTTAAGGATAAGTGAGAATCTCCTTTCATAGTGTCTAGGACCACTGTCCAAGTAATTAGACTTTGTAGTTTGATTTCCATTTGTGCAAGCTCCTTATGTGATCCAGAGGGATTCTGTGATCATGCTCCACTTCTCATGATATCCATAAAAAGAAGTGATTGCCACTGAATTTTATGTGGCTTGATTCAGTGTAATGATTTAGACATGTAGGTAAAGGTGTTAACCACGAGGTAGCCACTGATATTGTTCTTTTAACACTAAGTACTTCTGCTTTTATATACAAAAAATAAGACTAAAGGCTACTGAGGAGTTTTTAGTTAAAAGTATGAAAAAATCTCTGAAATTCTGATACTTCCTAAATAAGCTGCTCCCTGTATGTGAAGGACTTTGAAGAACGACAAAGGTCTGCATGTCTGTGAAAGTTTTAAGGAACCTGACTGTTGTAGTATGCCCAAATTACTTGCAGCTCCTGTAGATTTTTAGAGGGATTGCTTATGCTTCGATACTGAAAAAATAATCCTAACTTGGACAAAAGCCAGATTTCTTATCTCTATTTTAGGTAAGAGTAGTTGCAGTTCTGACCTTTGCAGTTTGTCAAAATGTACTTTGCTTTCAGTTGTATTTTTGGAAAGCAGGCCATCAACCTCAGTCAGATCTGTTGTTACAAGCAGAATGGGGTAAGGATTGTGAGAATGCTTTGTGCCATGCTAGTGACACCAGTTTAGCCAACTCAGACCTTGTGTCATGCAAAACTTAAACTCTGGGCCTTGGCCTATTTGTTAGTCCGAATTTGCTTTCTTTGCGGGTTGTACTTCAATCACTGTAATTAATGGTTTAGAACAAACCTTGAAAGGTGTAGTTTTGTTTGTTTGTTTGTTTGTTTATTTTGGTGGGGAGAAGGGGATTTGATTATTTTGTTTTTTTGTTTTTTTTTTTTTTTTTCTTATTACCATCCTCCCTAACTTTGGTGGTTTGCTTTTATTTTTTTCTACATCTTTTTAACATCTATAGCTACATACCACTGATGGATCCTGGTACATATTGGTGCTGTAATATAAGCTATTAATTTGCTTACTGCTTTGATAAACAAGACAACTGGGCTGAAAGGACTTTGTGAAATATCTGCTGAACTATGAAGTTTTAAAGGATGTCAGGAAGTTGAATCATGACTAGAGGACAGTGACAGAAAGTTTACTGAAAGGTTTGGTATATCTCAAAAGAATGATGAAACCCATGCTCGTGTGTTTGACTTATTCCATTGTCAGCAAGCCTCTGAAAGGGACCATAAGCTTTAAGTGATCTCTTGCAGCACATGATAATTTGCTGTTGCAGTCAACTCCTGGTGCTGCTCGTTTGGTTCTGCTGCCATCTTAGAGAGGTGGGGGAGATTTCAGATTTAGGTAGGTGGGTGTTTTCGCAAAACCCCAGCAGCTCTCACCCCTTTCCCCCCTAACTCCCCATTATGTGAATTCAAAATTTGTGTTTCAGAATTAAATTACCTTAGTTTTGCCTGATGGTGCATATTATTCAGCTTATGAGTCCACCTAAAAAAATTGGAAATTAAGCTCCCTATGCTCTGACTCATTAAGTGTTGAATAGAGCATCGAGTGCCTTGTGCACTAACATTTAAATGTTGGACACAGAGACAGCAAAAATGTCCTTAATGAAGCCAATAGTTCTGTCTCAAATTTTGAGTTTAATTGGTGTACTGTAAGTAAATGGTAGGACTATACATTTTAAAGAATGTTGGGGAGAGCAGGATTAATGTAAACATTTTTGCCCTGCATGTGAAAGAAGAAGGAGAATTGGTCAGGAAACTCCTCTGGCTTTTCTCAACTTCTGAGTTCTTGGACTTTGAACCACAATGAAATTGTCTACTATGTTTCCAATGTAAATGGTTCAGATAAAGGATATAAAATTACTTTTCTCACTGTGCTGTTAAGGAGGGAAAACGCAGAGGGTTTTACTAGCTGAGAGAAGTTGACTGTGATTATTTTAGTGATAATATTTTAAATTTTCAAGAAAGTAAAATTTCAAGTGGAACTTAGAGATAATTTTTTAAATGTTTAATATTTTACGCTACTGGTTTCTTAATGCAGTGATACAAAAATTGTCTCGTAAGCCTTTCTAATAGTGGATCAGAATTGACAAACAGGTCACAGTAACAAACCACTTTTACTTCTAGTGAAAGTGGGTGGTATCTTTAAGGTCAGAGGTAAACATTTTTGTGTTACAATGAAACAGTTTTTTATGAACAGCATCTCTCTGCGAAATGGAGTTGTTTCATGTCACTTTTCTCCTTGGTTTTCAAAATACTTTTGAGTTCCAGAGAAAGCTTTTCCTGTATTTAGAAATGCCCTTGGATTTTTGTATATGTAAGGATATGTGAAATTTTGCCGTGGTTGGTCTCTCAGTTGGGACATTGCCTATCTGCTTATTTGATAAAACTTGGTTGGGCAGTCCTCGAGGGGCTGCAGGGCATATCCAGTAACCTTGCATGGTTGAGTTTTCTTTCTAAAGGAAGTAATGCTAAAACAAACAATGGTCTCTGAATGTGAGTTTAACTCATGAACTTTAATTTTCTTGAACTTTTGAGAAGTGATTAGGGAACTTGGTTTCTTGAATAGAAGCATCTTACTTTATATGAGACACTCTGTTGCAGTATTTTATGTATTTCTTGTTATTGCAGGGATTAGAATGACCTTGATTCACTAAATGTAATTATTGTTTAAATGTAGACAATGCCTTTTTATCCCAGGTCTTTCATAGTTCACTGAGAATATCTATTTCTCTTTTCAGTGAATTTTGCTGAAAGGGTGCATACACTTTCAAATTATGTGTATGCTATGTATGCATCATAGTAACATAATTGGCTATTGCTTTGGAAAAATGTTGCTGTCTTTAGTTTAAAAAAAAATTAAATCTCTTATAATTTCACAAAATTGCTTTTCTTTCACAATGCACACGTGAATAATATCAATTGTTGGTGTTTGTATTCTGTTAGAATTGTCCACTGTTAGAACTTAAAGATGTGAACTGGTTTAATGTGCATAAAAAAGGAAAGCCATAGAGGTAGGAGTCTGCAGGTTGAAAACTTATTAAATCTGAGTTGTATGGCAACCAAATGCCTTGATGCAAGGCAAGGAGTATGTAGTGTTGACAGTAAACATTTTTTATATGGTCTGGAGGAGAACAGTGGGACCTTTGTGATATTCGTGTAGCAAATACATTATATTTTTCCTTGATAATTTAGTGAAGAAAGTCTCAAAACAGAGGTCAGTCCTTTTTTCTCTGTGATTCTGGCGATTGTCCTTATTAGCTGCTTCTTCTTCCTCAGCATGCTTGGAGATTTCTCTGCCTTGGTGAAGTCTGTACAGATGTTGTGGAAGATCTTTCCACTTTTATTTCTCTTTAATCAAGACACTGTGTTCTTTCCCCTCAGACCATAAATGGGTTCATTTAATCCTTCCATTTATGTAGAGGGTTAACTGTCTCATAAAGAACTGCTGCATCTTAGCTTGAATTGAGAGGATCAAGTGTTATCTTCTAAGGCAAGAAGGCTTTTATTCTTCTTGAAAGTGTCATGGTGATAGCTGCAAAAACATTGGAGATTATACCTGGTCATACAAGTTCAAAGGGTCATTCAGCCTCAGTAAAAAACTGTACCGGGGAGCTTAATTTGGAGTCAGCCTTAGTCATGAGATGCAAGGCAGAATGGTACAAGACAGTGTAAGGCTACAGTGTACTGCTGTTTGTTCGAGCCTTCTAGAAGAGCTGAAAAATAGGAAAATAAGTCTTCTGCAATTGCATGTTCTCCAGTTGCAGAACATGACTGTGCTGCATATGGCAGAAAAACGGAATCCTCTTTTTCTGTGTAGTGAATTTTCAGGCCGGTCTCTATCTTGAAATCTTGTTTCAGGTGTTTTTGTTTCACCTCGTGTGTTTGGTAGACAAATTGCTATTGAATATATTTATCTTTTAAAATTGAACAATGCTTATTTTGTTCCTACTGGAATATGTTAGGTAACTAAATTTGAATTATTGCTTGAAGAATTTAATTACTGGATTTTTGGTGCGTTTTTTAAAAGTTTGGGGTTTTTTCCATCTGGGCATTTTGAAAAGAATCATATTACCTGGAGTTAATTTGTGCATTAATTTTTTTTTTTTTAATCTTTGATGCCAGGTGGATGTTATTTGTAGGAATAAAGGCCAATTGCATATGTTTCTGTTTGTCTGTCAGATAAGCATTAATCACATAAATGTAAGTGGAAAGGTGAGCAGTTTACCACTTGCTAGTGAAGATATATTGTGTATCTTTTCATGTTATTTGTAGCCATTCTACAGCCACTTGTAGCCACTTGTTGGCTAGATAGTGTGGCAAGTGAGGTGTTTAAAATGGAAGTTAGGTTTAACTTTGTTTTGCGTTTATTGTGTTTTAGGGTTTGTTTGTTTTGAGTTTGTTTTTTCCTTGTGAATGTGACTTCATAGCTCTCCTGATATGTTGTTTCCTCATTTTTGCTCCTGAAGAAGAAAGTATCCCATATTGCACCTTAAAGAAAGCAAAATTATCAGTCATGCTTGCTTGGTGCTATAGTAATTTAAAACTGCTTCCTCTGCCTTCATTTTCACATCAGGTGACCGGGAAAGGCAGAAGCAAAAAAGATGATTATGACAAATTAACAACTCATAATTTAGGGAGAATGGCAATATTTAAAAATTTGTAGCATAGTGACATATGTAGTGATGCTGTGCATACCCTTATAATTTTCAGCCGAAATGTGAATCACAGAGTATTCTGAGGTGGAAGGGACTTGAGGTGGAGTGAGGCTGCCCCAGAGCAGAGCAGGACAATCCCCTCCCTTGCCTATCTGGCCATGCTGTGCCTGATGTCCCCCAGGACAGGGTTGCCCCTCCTGGCTGCCAGGGCACTGCTGACTCATGTTCAGCTTGCCATCAACCATGACCCCCAGGTCCCTTTCTGTGGCACTGCTTCCCAGCATCTCATTCCCCAGTCTGTCCATACATCCAGGTATGTACATCCCCATCCTAGGTGCAGAATCGGGCACTTGCCCTTGTTAAACTTGTATGGTTGGTGATTGCCCAGCCCTCTAACTTTTCAAGGTCCCTCTTCAGGATCTCTCTGCTCCTGATTTTGTGTCATCTGCAGACTCGCTCAGTATCTCTTCCAGTTCTGTATCCAAGTCATTTATAAAGATGTTGAAAGAAGCACGGGGCCAAGGATGGAGCCCTGCAGAGCCCCACTAGTGAGAGGTCACCAGTCTGATGTCACCTCATTCACTGTAATCCTTTGTGCCCGACCTGTGAGCCAGTTGCTCACCCATCGCATGCTGTGTTTATCCAGCTGTGTGCTGGACATTTTTTCCAGAAGGATCCTGTGACAGACAAAAAGTACTGAAATAAAAAAAAAATAACATCAGTTTGCTTCCTTTGATCACCTAGATGGGTTACCTTGTCATAAAGGGAAATCAGGTTTGACAAGCAGAACTTTCCTCTCATGACACGGTGTTCTGGCTGTGACCAATGACTGAGCTGTCCTCCAGGTCTTCTTCAGGACCTCCTAGAATAATCATCTCTGTAATGGTACCATATGGTATGAGGCCTCTCTATTACTTTTCCTGTATTTTCCTCTTTTTCCTCACAATGTCTTCCCTTTTTTTTTCTAGTGACTTCTTTTTCCCCTGGTAGCAGGAAACAAACATGTTTTAGGTGTTACAAACATAGCATTAGGTGTTAACTAGTGGTGTATTTCTGTATTGCCCATTTGGTGTGCACCCCTCGTACTGTGGGGTTCATTGGTGATAGAGGTTTGGCCTGAGAAGCACAGTAGGAAAAGATCATTAATGGTACCTGTTTTTATATCTCTTCATCAAAATATTTTTTGCAGCAGGTCCTTTTCAACTGTCTTGGTTCATGTTTTGGAAGCTGTACACAGTAACAGTGTTTCTGTGCTTGCTGTAGAAACACCAGTCTGAACTTTGAAAGTGAAACCAAAATCAATATAAGTCAATGTCAAGTGGTAGTATTTAGCTATTGCATGTCTGCTGAGTGTTTTCTTTCCTTTTTTGGGAAAGGCTGGAAAAGTGTTTCTCACAATTATATAATTTTGTCACTAACATTAAGAGTGGTCAGATTATTGCTGACCACAAAAATCACTTTGAGAGAATGGTCTACTTAATTATTTCTGTCTTTCTGGCATACGCTTTGAACGGATGGGTAGCATTTCTAAAATTATGTTTGGAAATGCATCATCGAGGATTCAGAAACCAAACTGCATTCAGAATTGGGTTTCAGTACCTGCATCTGTACAATTACATATGTTCTTTTCAACACACATTTCAACATTTAGACATTTATGCATACTTCTCATTGCATTTCTGCACTTTTTTTGTTTTTACTGTGTTTTTTCCTGTTCGTCCTTTCATTTTCATTATATTAATTTCAAACACTTATGTTGTTCTCAATTATGTAGGCACAGAATCTGTTTCTTGCCATCTTAGAGCAAAAATGTTTCAAAATTTATTCCTTATACAGAATGTGATGTTGGTCTGTATTGTTAAATGAAATGCTGGTTTGTAGAGCATTATAGTTTTACAGTTTTTCAGACTTCTAACATAACTGTGTTAGGATTTAAGAGGATTGCATAAATATCTTGGATAAGCATAAATCCTCATTATCAAGCTGAGGCTACCCCATACCTTACGATGGAGGGGAAACATTTTGGTGTAATCTTCTATCAGGATGGAGTGGGGGATGGACTGTTAGTTGGAAAGGAATTCTCATACATTATCTCCCAGGAAGTCTAACCTTTGCTTATGAAACTAAACTTAATTTTTGCTGACAGACAGTCTGCTGCAAGGCTGGCCGCTGCATTCTTGTAAAATAGTAAGAAATGAAAACAGCCTGACTGAGCATTATTCTCACTCTTCTTCTGCTTCTGCACAGCTATGTGAAAATGAAAAGCAAAGGTTTATTTGCAGTCAGTGGATGGGATTTCCTGCAGTGAAACACATGAACGTGTCAGGTCTCTTTTAGTGACTTCTCCCATTGGATTCATCAAATATGTTCTTTTCTCTTTTTCAATGCCTTGACATACATAGAACTGCTGGGTTATTTTTGTTTGCTCCTTTTTCCCATGCTGTTAATCAGGGTCTTAGAGCCAAATTTGGTTTAATTTTCCTGATATTTTTTCCACATGCTTGAAACAATTTGTTAGCAGTGTGGTCTATTATCATATGTTTGCTTAAAAGAAAGTGATGAAAGGTGGTACTTGTGTCTGTCTTTTAGTAAATGTATGAAATGTACAGTCTGCTTATTTCCCTGTTTGGATGTTGATTCTCAGTTTGTGAGAGATCTAGCAGGAATGACTGAAGTGGTTACTGGCTGTCATCCACCCAGCTTCCCTGGAGTTTCCTCATCCAACAGCAGCTCTGGTATCAGGATGTTGTGTGTGTTCTTGAGCCGATACCAACTGGTGCTGACTTCAGTTTAGCACCCCCACATTAGTGTGCCCATGGTAGCTCGGGAGCAGACATGGATCCCAGACAACCATCCTTGGGTAACAGAGATGTAACCTTGGCTGAGGACTGTTAATGTTACTAACTGGGTTTGGCTATTGTAGTGATGAAATTATTATAGTTACAAGTCTGTATATACACATACAAACTGTAATAGAGATGCCATTTAACACCCTTAAAGTTGCTCCGTAGAGGAAAACCACCAATCAGATAGAAATATTCTCTTCTGCAACCAAATATGGGAAAGAACAGGACTTACTGCAAGCACTCATGGATTAAATAGTGTTCAAAGAAAGAAAATGAAAAAAAAAAAAATCAAGGAAATTTAAGTGTTAAAGGGCATTCTTTTTCAACAGCAGACCAGGGAAAAGCAGTCAAGGTATTTAGACTTTTCCAGTGGCTGTGTTCCTGGTTTTGCATACTTTTAATTCCCATAATCAGAAGTGACAAAGAAAAATTCCATTGTGTCAAGTTCTCATTATTAATTTACCCCACTTTTCTACATATTACCAAAGGTGTACTTCGGTTATTCTCTGCTAAAGATTGGTAGTGATTAGGGTTACTCTATCCTATGTTGGAACAGTAGTGCCCATGGACTGTCTTATGTTTAAGCTTTGTAAAAGGAGGGAAAAAATAGGAGAGATTATACGACTAAATGGCATAACTTACTGTTGGTTGGTTGGTTTGTTTTAAATTGTAATCTGTATAAAACCTGTTCAGTTATACTGCCCTTTAGAGAGATTGACCATACTTTCCTCAGTTTCTCAGATCTTAGAGGGTAGAAATTTAAATTTGTGGTGAATAACTCAGTGTTCAGGTCTTTGATTAGTTAGTTTAAAAATAGGTTCCTTTAAGTACTCTTGAATTGTTATAAGTGTAATGTCAGATTAGCTTCTCATATGTATTTTCCTTGTTACAATTTTATGTGAAGTTGTGCATCTGAGCCTTGAGTTCACTAGAAAACCAGGCATGCAAGTCAGAAGGGCTTTTATAAAAATTGTAATCATATTAGGGGAGTGTTCATCTATTAGCAAGCAAGCCTCTACTAAAACTGTTTACCTTTTTTTGTTGTTTTCAAGGTATAAAGAGTATGCAATGGAATTTAGATTACTTCATTTAAAGATTCTTCTTATTGAAAAGGAGTATAATGTAGGAATTTATTTGAAGATCAGCAAAGGGAAAAACCTCACTATCTTCAGTGTGCTTATGGCATATATAGTGAAAAAGCCAAAAGTTGCCTTGTAGTGTGTATGTTCTTTTAGAAACCAATCGTGTTTGAAGCAGATGCTGTATCTCTTTACTTAATGAGTATTTTGTATGTAGCTTTTGTACTCATATAGCCTGAAACTCTTAAGTACATAACAGGAAATACCTCGAGTCAGTATTTTTGTGTACTGATTTGAAGAAAAACTTCCAGAGATACAGACTTCAGTATGGAAGTAAAGTTGATGGGAATGGATATGAAGAGCAACTTCTTAATAATTCATATTAATAGATTTAGTAATTTTGGAGAAAATATAGACACTTAAGAATTTCACAAATACAGCACTTAAAATCTGCATTACCTTAAGATGCTGTTTTTGACATGCTCTTCCAAAGAATGCGTGAATATATTTCAGTGAGAATTTGGGGAACGCAGGGGAATGACACCTTATACTTCTGCAGATTAGAATAGGCTTCTTTATCTGACAGTAAAGAGAACCTAGTGCTTGTCATGCTCAGGAATGCAGAAACTTTTCACTTATGAGGTATTTTTAGTTATTTTCATAATATAAATAATTACGTTAAAATACATTAAGTTGAAATTGTAAATGATGTAAGTCTTATAATGATCCAGTATAAGAATAAAGATGATACATTTCTAAGTGAAAAACAGACTTTTCAAGAATGGTGCAGGATGGTGTGGGTTAAAAAAAAAAACAAGTTCAGTGTTCAACTGTTTCACTTTATGGAAATAAATGAGCAGATTAACATTTATTTTAGAAAAGTTACCTGAAGTAGCATTGACTAATAATTTGAAGTCATTTTTGTGATGATATTATTATTAAACTTTTTAAGGACAAATCTTTGTTCAAACATAAGTTGTATTTTGCTGTAGTTTCCAGTATGATGTTTTCTGTCCTAACTCCTTAAAGTTAATCCTGGTTTATTTCTATTGTAGTGCCTTCTGGTGGCATTGTTTATATTATTTGTCTCGGGAAATGAGTATGCCTAACATAAAAGTGTGAGAAAGATCAGAAATTAATAAAGACAGTGTAATCAAGCTTTTTTTGTTGGTGTACTTTTGCAAACACTGCTTCGAGATAGGTATGTGATTCCCATCTACGGAAACCATTTTGTATTTTATCCAAATGAAACTACTCTGAAATGTTGGAATATTCAATCCAGATTTCTAGAAACTGATATATATTTAAAACTTCGATAATTTTTCGTACATCAGTGCTGGCCACCATAATAATTAATGTATCATTGCATGGCCTGCTCTTCAGGTTTCCAAGATGCAACCTGTAAAGTGATCTTTTAGCCCTAATTATGTTCACTAATAATTTCACATTTATATTGATAAATGTGGCTCTTCCTCCAAGTGAGGTGTGCAAATTTAGTTTTCATTACTTTTATGTGCAAAAGGGGACATGATATTTGCTGGGTAGTTGTCTGGTAGTTTTCATCCAGAGACCTGGCTTGTATTTTGTTAACCTGCATAATATTAAAGATTCTGAGATGCAGAGTTTGTTATGAAAGTTCATAAGTTTGAATTTCATTCATCCACATTATTCTGTGCATTAAGATCTCATTCTCTTTCTGGATTTGATTAATCTCTTGTTTTCATTCTGTGTGTTCCAGGTGTTTCTACACACATAGCCACCAGGTCTTTGGAATACATTGGTAGAGTTCAAGTCTGTTTATAGTTGCAAATATCTGCCAGAAGAATTTCTAGAGTTGTCTCTTGTTAGGATGTCTAATTCATTGTACAGCAGATGGCACTGGAAGAGCACATCAGTGGGAGACTTCAGTCACACCATAATTCGTGCAAAATACTAGCGAATCTGTTGCTGTGCTGAGGGTTGTGAAGAAGTTGCATAATTCATTTTAATGTATTCCAGGAAGGAGTGTATGCCTGGGCTTTTCTGCTCCAGCTCTATTAGATGCAGACTGCAAAGAATTCCATGCTTGCAAGGATATGAGTGTATCATATATTGAGGGCTGTTTATACAGCATTTTTAAACACATTGATATGCAATGCAGAATTAGCTGGTGCTCTTCAAGTTCATGCAAAGAAAGAGGAGTTTGGGGATCAGTTAGGGTATTTGACTTCAGGGTGTATTTTTCTTCTGTCTTGGATAAAATATGTGTAGGAGGTATCATAGAGTGGGTCTCATATGGATGACTTGTTTAGAGACTCCCTCTCATGATGTGAGTGTGTTCAGTTTACTTTGGAGAGCTTTGATCTAGACTGTCACTAGATTTTTATCATCTCCTCATGCATGAATGAACTGGGCTTC
>VZTT01013809.1:3459-17701 GCA_013400855.1 Buphagus erythrorhynchus | reverse complement strand
GACATCGACATGAGAGGAAAGAACTGCGTAGGGAGGGAAGGAAGGAAGGAAGGAAGGAAGGAAGGAATCATTCCAGTAGGGATTCCTGGAAGGATTCCAGGAACTAAGGAAGGAAGGAAGCAAACAAGGAAGGAAGGAAGGAAATATTCCGGGAAGGAAGGAAGAAGGAAAGAAGGAAGGAAGAAAGAAGGAAGGAAGGAAGGATTCTGGGAAGGAAGGAAGGAAGGAAGGAAGCATTCCAGTAGGGATTCCACGATGGATTCCAGGAAGGAAGCCTATATCCGGCAATTTTCTGCTTCCAGCACCATCACTGCCCAGATCTGGTAATTTATGGGTTCCAGGACTCCAGATCCAGCAGATTGTTGGCTCTGACTGTGCCCAAGTCTGGCATTTGCCAGCATCCGTGCCACTCTGATCCCTCAATTTCCTGCTGTTGGGGCACTTGGGGATTCTGGCTAAGCAGAAAATTGACTCTGTGCTGGGAGCTTTTCTTGTCTGGAGCAAAGAAGGTCTCAGCCCACCAGGACCTTCCTGGCACTGTGCCCTGGGCCAGCCAGGATTGTGCCAGTGGAGCCAACCCTAAATTTCTACTCTCAGGCAGCTTTAAGACACAGAGCATGGAGAAGCCAGAGCTGACTCTCAGCTTTTTGGAGTCCTCTGGAAGAATGCTGTGTGTGAAGCACCCTGGCAACCGGGTTTACATGCCAGAGGTGGGAAATTCAGAGCCTTTTTCTCCACAATGGGCTGAGGGTGTGGCACCTTCCATTTGCAAGGGCCCTGCAGGTGCCAAAGGGGCCTTTTTCAATCCGCTGAGAAGAGTCCTAACTGAGAGCCTGTCTTAAACGTCCTTTTCCTGCAAATGTACTCAAGGAATCCTCTTTTTTTGCCGTCTCAGTTCCTGTGTGCGTGCAGGTGTACTGACTGAAGGATGGAACAGGTCTATATGGGGAGTGTTCTCCTTCTCTAGTGGTTTTTGGTTTTGCTGTTGCTGTTGTTCTTGTTGGACTTCTTTGTTTGTTTTCTTGGATTGGTTTGGTTTAGGGGTTTTTTTTGTTTGATTTTTTTGTTTTATTTTTAAAATCAGCTCTTCCTGGCAGCTCTGGACAGAGCTCTGTAGCTGTATCTGACACTTGTCTGTGGCACAGTGAAGGTGGCCAAGGGAACCTTGCCCCAGCTGTGTGCAGAGGAATCCACATCAGGCTAGGCTGGGGGTGCTCAGTGACCGGTCAGTTCCGTTGACTGGAAACTTCTTATGGAGAGTGTCCAGGGATGGAAGGCTGGGGCTGCCACGGCTGTGGTGTCACAGACAGGGGAACGCTGGGGCTGCCACAGCTGCGGTGTGCCAGAGAAGGGAATGGTGGGGTGCCCTGCCCCTGGCCCGGCCCCAACAGCTCTCCCAGAACCTCATGGGGAAAAAAAGGCTGATCCAAAGGGTTAGAATTGCGGGAGGGGCTGAGCTGGGAGGGACCCAGTGGGATCATGGAGTCCAGGCCTCGGCCCTGCACACACAGCCCAACAAGCTGGGGCTGTGCTTCCCTGGGAGAGGTGTCAAAAGGCTCCTGGAGCTGCGGCAGCCTCGGGGCTGTAAGCATTCCCTGGGGAGCCCTGTCAGTGAAAGAGGATGATTCGGTAGGGGAAGGAAGGTTTCCAGGAAGGAAGGAAGGATTCCAGGAAGGAAGGAATCCCAGATCTGGTCCTTATCAGCACCTGGAGCCTGAAATCTTGTGGTTTTTGGCTCCACCAGTGCCCAGATTCTGAAATTTCCAGGTGGCTGCACAGCCCAAGTGCAGCAATTTTCATGCACGGAAAGCCTATATCCGGCAATTTCCCGCTTCCGGCACCATCACTGCCCAGATCTGGTAATTTATGGGTTCCAGGACTCCAGATCCAGCAGATTGCCGTCACTGGCAGTGCCCAAGTCTGGCGTTTGCCAGCATGGGTGCCGCCCAGAGCCGTCAATTTCCTGCTGCGGGGGCTCTCGGGGGGTTTGTCTGAGCCGGAAAGGTGACCCTGTGCCGGGAGGTTTTCTTGGCTGGAGCAAAGCCTCGGCACCCAAAGACCTTCCTGGCACGGTGCCCTGGGCCAGCCAGGATTGTGCCAGTGGAGCCGACCGTAAATTTCTTCTCTGAGGCAACTTTAGGACACAGAGCATGGAGAAGCCAGAGCTGACTCTCAGCTTTTTGGAGTCCTCTGGAAGAATGCTGTGTGTGAAGCACCCTGGCAACAGGGTTTACATGCCAGGGGAGGGCAATTCAGAGCCTTTTTCTCCACAATGGGCTGAGGGTGTGGCACTTGCCATTTGCAAGGGCCCTGCATGTGCCAAAGGGGCCTTTTTCGCTCAGCTGAGAAGGTTCCTACAGAAAGCCTGTCCTAAACGTGCTTTTCCTGCAAATGTACTCAAGGAATCCTCTTTTTTTGGCTGTCTCAGGTTCTGTTTACCTGATCCCCCAGTTGGGCTTCAAGGGCTTTATGACTCCCTCAATTGGGCTGTGGGTTCTCTGTGAGCCCCCCCGACCTCCAAGGCCTTCTTCAAGTAGTTTTGGGGTGCAGGGGCACAGAGTCCTGTAAATAACCCAAGTCTCCCCTGTCCTATGTGGTTTCTGTGTGTTTGCAATTTTTGGGGTCACGCAGTGGGGGTGCTGTCACATTGTTGGGGGGGTCATACACAGTCAGGATTTGTCACACAGTGAGGGGTTATCACACACAGCTGGTGGGGGGTCAGAGCTACAGGGGATCCGAAAGCCTGGGAGGGGTTACAGCTTGTGAGGGCATCGCACACAGCCAGGGGATATCAGATATGGGGTCCGTCTACAGCTGGGAGGTGTCAGAGCTGGGGGGAGGGTCACACACAGCCAGGGAGGTCATACATTTTGAGGGGTTTCACACAGTGTGTGGGGGATCACACAGCTGGGGAGGGATCTGAGCTGGGGTGTCACAGTTTGGGGGACCACAGGTTGAGGCAGTGGCATAACAGGCAGGGGGTCACAGCTTGGAGGGGCTCACAGATGGGGAGGGGGCAGAGCTGAGGGCGTCAGAGCTGGAGGGGGAGTCACACAGCTGAGCAGGGGAGTTGTCACAATCTTGGGAGGTGTCACACAGTTGGGAGGGCCACACACGGTGGGGTTCCGCATACAGCCAGGGTGGGGCCCCTTTTAGGGGAGATGCTGGGGCGTCCCAGGGGAGGGGGCTGTAATTAAAGCCACAATAATTTATTGCGATTTAAGGCAATTCAATACAAACCCACATGGACACATGCGACATGGCAAGGGGGAACATCAAAAACACTGGAGACCCCACTGGGATCAGCCCAGGAACTGGGGGGGGACCATGAATTTGGGAAGGCTGGTGAAGTGAGGAAAGGTCATGCATCAACCTAGGGGGCCACTCCACATTTAGGGGAGGCTCCTGTGCACCCCAGCTTTCTGGTCAGGGGGGTGAAGACCCCTTGCCCCTTTTTTGGGGGGCAGGACAGTCTTGGATGGGTATAGGGGGGAGTCCCATGGCCAAGGATGCTCAGGCAACACCATCCCAATACCCCCCGGGAAACCCAAAAGCTGGTTTATGGGTGTAGTGGTGGGAACCTGGATTGGGGAGGGAACCCCAGATCAAGGGAGGACCCTAAGGTTGTGGAAGGGAGGAGAGGAACCCCCTGTCCCAGGTCCCTGGCAGAGTATGGCTGCCTTTGGTCCCTGGATAGAGGGTCCTGGGGTAAGATGAGGGGATGTGGTGTGTCAGGGGCAGGCAGTCAGGGTGGGGGGGTTTCAGGGGACATGGGAGGGATGGGGGGAGGTTTTATTCCCCGTGCCTTCATGTAAGAGAGGAGCTGGTCGGGAATCTCGGCTAGGACTTCCCGTGCCAGTCCTGCCATGCTCAGCCCTGCGCCGGGGCCCCCCGACATGTAGTCACGAAATGGAACAAACTGGGGGGACACAGGGGGGCAGTGCAGTTGAGGGAGTCCAGGGCTGGGAAGCCCCCGGAACTGTGTCCCCCACACACAGCAGCTCCGGTGTCCCCTCCCCATTCCTGATGTCCCAGTGTCTCTCACATCCAGGTACATACTAAGACCCAGTGACCTCCCATATCCTGTACCCCTCCCCCCTATCCTAATGTATTCCCACATCCCAGTGTTCCCCATTTCCCAGTACTTCATGTCCCAGGGCACTCCCACATCCACGTGCATCCCAGGCCCCAATGGCCCTTCATATCCCACTGCCTTCCATTTCCCACAACCCCCACATCCCAGTGCCCCCTCCTGTTTCCCAGTACACCCCCATGTCCCACTACCCCCCACATCCAGGTCCATCCTGGTGACCCAGTGCCCTCTTCACTTGCCAGCACACCCTCCTCATGTCCCAGTGCCCCCCTAATTCCCCAGTGCACGCCCTTTCCTCAATACCTTCCCCTTTCATGTCCCAGTGCCCTCCACATCCAGGTACATCCCACATCCCAGTGCCCCCCTCCAATGTCCCATTGTTCCCCCATGTCCCAGTGCCTCCTAATGTCCCAGGCTCCTCCCCACATCCAGGAACATCCTAAGTCTCATTGCACCTTTTTTTCACAGCACAGCCCCCCCCTCAAAGGTTTTAGTACACCCCCTCTTCATGTCTCAGTGTAACTCCATATCCCAGTACATACCCCTCCATGTCCCAGTGCCCCCACATCCCAGTGCTCCCCCATTTCCCAGTACTAGCCCTCTTCATACCAAATATGTGCCCCCCATATCCTAAGAAACCCCCATATCCCACTGCACCCCAGTTCCACGATACATCCCAAATCTCAGTGCACCCACTTTTCCCAGTGAAGGCCCCCACCATGTACCAGCACACCCAATGTCCCAGTGTCTCCCCACATTGAGGTACATTCCAAACCCCAGTGCATCCCTCCCATGTCGCAGTGCACTGTTCCTATGTCCCAGTACATCCCTGACATCCCAATTCCCTCCATTTCCCATTAAACCTCCTTCAACATCATATTGTCTCCTTCATGTCTCTGTGCCTCCCATATCCTAATATGCTCCTATGTCCCACTGCACCCTCATCCCAAGGTACATCCCAAGTCCCAGGGCACCCTCTTTTCCCAGTGAAGTCCCCACACCATGTCCCAGTGTACCCCCAAATGCCAGTGCTGCCCCATGTCCCAGTCCACCTTATCATCCCTCCACACCAATCCCACCCAGTGCACCCCAGGAGTGACAGGGCTGATTTCAGGTCTCTAGGGCACCCCCTCCCACCACCCTGCTGGGTGGGCTGGGAGGGGGTCCCCAAATCCCTCGTTGGTGAGGTTGGTACCTGGACGATATCACGCTCGGCCACTTTCCCACGGGAAGAGATGCGGATGTCATCCCCATCCAGCTCCACCATGGCTGGGAGCGATGCAGGGGGAGTTCAGCAGCACCCTGTGCCCCTCATCCCATTATGTCCCTCTCAACCCCACACCCAGAACCCCCAAGCCCCCTTGCTGGGGTATGCTGAGCCCATTCATATACTGGNCCCCCAGCCTTCCCCTAGTTCCCCCCAGACCCCAAATCTTACCATCGAACTCGGCCTGGCCAACCCCCACGATGATGATGGACATGGGCAATTTGGCAGCCTGAGGGAACGGGGGGGTGAAGGGAGTCTCATGAAATTTAATGATGCTGCCACGAAAGGAGCCACCCCCCTTTCCTGCAGCACCCAGGGGTGCCAACACCCCCTCCCCCAAGGATTCCAGTCCCTCGCCACCCCTTATCACCCAAGGGTCTCAGACCTCCCCACCAGCACTGGGGTGTTCCAGGAACTTCCCAGCCCCCTTGCAGCACTCAGGGATTCCAGACATTCCTACACCTCAAACCCTGGGGGTGCCAGCCCCTTCTCAACCCCAGGGGTCCAAGCCCTTTACCACCTCTCAAACGTCCCAGTCCCTCCCCACTGCCTCCAGCACCCAGGGGTCCACACACCCCTCCAGCAATCAGGGCTCCCAGCCCCTTCCCCACCTCTCCAGCATGCAAGGGGTCCCAGCCCACATCCTCCCTCTCAGCTTCAGGGTCCCAGCTCTCCCTCACCCACCCCATCACCCAAAGGCTCCCAGCCACACCCAACCCCTCAGAACCCAGGGATCCAAGCCCCTTCCCATTCCCTAAGGGTTCCAGCTCCTCCTCAGCACCCAGGGGTCCCCAACCTTTCCCATCCCCTCAAGGGTCACAATCCCTCCCCACTGCCACTGCCCCCATCACCCAAGAGTCCCAGGTTCCCCACCCCCAGCACCCAGCAGTGCCACCACCCACCCCAGTGCCACCACAAGGGTCTCACATTGACAATGGCCTCCTTGGTCTGGGCCATATCGGAGATGACACCATCAGTGATGATGAGGAGGACAAAGTACTGGGACCCATCCAGCACCGTGGCTGCTGAGCTGAAGGGACTCTGTGTGACGCGGGGGGGTGCAGGACCCCATCCCGGGGCACGGGGGCTCCTCTTACCGGGCAACATGGTTGACAACAGGGGCAAAGTTGGTGGGGCCGTAGAGCTGGACACGGCGCAGGCTGCACTGATACGCCTCCAGCACCCCCGCAATGCCACAGCACGCCGGGTTTGATGCATCCCCATTCTGCCGCAAGGTCATCAGGACCATGGTGACACCACGGCCCCCACCCATGGACAGGGTGACAGCACAGACCCCATCCACAGACAAGGATGGCACGGTCGTAGCCCCCAAATGCTAACAAGGATGATCCCACCATGTCCACAATGTGGTGACAAGGGAGACACCAACATGTTCCCAACTCAGTGTCAAGGATGACACTGCCATGGCCCCAAGCCAGAGACAAAATGACAATGCTACTATATTCCCAACCCAAGACAAGGATGACACCACCACATCCCCAATCCAGATCCAACCCAAACACACCATGTACCCAACTCAGTGATCAAGGATGAGACCACTATGACTTCAAACTGGTGACAAGGACAACACCAAGCCCCTTCCTAATTTGGTGACAAGGATGACACTGCCATGTCCCCAGACCAGTGAGGAGGATGACACCACCATAGCCCCAACCCAAGGAAAAGGATGTCCCAAAAAATGTGACAAGATGATCCCACCATATCCCCAACCAGGTGACAAGGACACCACCCTTAATCCACAGTCCTGTCCTGCCTTGGCCCCTCACCAGTGGGAACTCGTGGGACACATGACCATCTGGGGGGACCTTGGCACCAAAGCCAAGGGCTGGGAACATCTTGTCACTGTCGTAGTCCTGGATGATGTCCCCCACGGCCCGCAGTGCCAGGCTGTAGGCATTCAGCTGGAAGGGGCTCAGGTAGTGCAGGGACGTGGGCTGCGAGGGGTTCCCTGCACGGGCACGGGGCTCAGCACTCCCACAGCTCCCCCAGCACCATCATAATCCCCTCAGCACCCTCAAAACACCCCCCAGCATCCCCACAACCACAGCACCATTATGGCCCCAACCCAGTGGCAAGGATGATGTCATCCCCAACACAGTGACAATCAACAAGGATGATCCCACAATGTCTCCAAATGCCACCACGTCCCCAACCCAGTGACGAGGGTGACACCACCATATTCTCAACTTGGTGACAAGGGTGACACCACCACGTCCCCAGCTTGGTGACAGCTGTCACAAGGATGACACCACCATGGAACCAACACAGTGACAAGGATGACACTACCATGTCCCCAACACACTGGCAAAGATGACACTGCCATGACCCCAACCCAGTGACAAGAATGGCACCACTCTGTCTCAAATTCAATGACAATGATAATGGCACCAAATCCCCAACCCAGTGACAGCTGGTGACAAGTACGACACCACCATAGTACCAGCACAGTGACAAAAACAACACTGCCATGGCCCCAAACCCACGACAAGGACAATGCCATCATGACTCCAACCCAATGACAAGGAACACGTCACCGGGTCCCCAACCCAGTGACAAGGGAAACATGACCATGTCCCCAACACAATTACAAGAACAGCACCATGTCCCCAAACTGGTGACAAGCATGACACCATCATGACACCAAACTGGTTACAACTGCCCCAAATAACTCCCCCTGGGGAGACACAGCCCCCACTCACCATTGGATGCCGTGAAGTCGATGGCCACTGTGAAGTTGAGTTGGGTCCTGGGGGGGTAAAGTGGCCTTGGGGTGACACAGGGGTTGACCTGTGGGTTTGGGGTGGCGACATCCCTAGGGCCACAGGCTGGACTGGATGCACCCATCGCCCAATTTAGAGCACCCCCAAGTGTCCCTGCACTGAGGTGTCACCATGCTGCACCTAAGGGAGTGGATGGAGGTGCTTGGGACCCCCAAATTAACAGTTTGGGGTGCTGGGGAGCTGTCCATGCAGGAGCATCTGGGTGGGGGTGCTGAGAACTCCCAATGGAGAAGATGGGGCTGGTGGGGACCCTCTTCTCCCAAAGGAGCAGCTGTGGGTGGTGGGGACCACAAAGGGAGCTGTTGGGAGTGCTGGAGACTTCCAAAGGGAGCAATTGTGGGTTCTGGGGGCTACCAGTGAAGCAGCTGTGGGTGATTGGGATGGCCTGCCCCCAAGAAGGCATCTGGGTGAGGGTGCTGAGACCCCCAATGGAGCAACTGGGGGTGTTTGGGATCCCACAGGGAAGAGTTGGGAATAGCAGGAACCGCCCCCCATCCCCTCATCCCATCCCCTCATCCCATCCCTGAGGGAGCAACAGTGGGTACTGAAGACCTCCAAGGGAGAAGATAGGGGTCCTGGAGACACCCCTGCCAGTGAAGTAGAGACAGGGGGTGTTGGGGATTCCCTGCTCTTGAGGGAGCAGCTCAGGGTGCTGGGTACCCCCAGGGAAGGAGCTGGGGGTGTTCGGGACCCTCAAAAGTACAGCTGGAGGTGCTGGGGATCCCCTGCTCACCCGCCCCTGATGTAGTCCAGGAAGGTGTGCTCAGCCTCCACAGCAAAGGACAGCAGTGTCACCTGTGGGGACACAGGGCTCAGGGGAGGAAGTGCCCACATCCCCTGTGTCCCCCCCACACCTCTGCACATCCCCATCCTCACTGTCCCCGAGTTCAGGTACTTCTTCTTCTTCATCTTCTTCCGGGGGTTCACCACCTGGAGGGATGGGAGGGGAGGGGAGGGGGCTGCTTCTCACAGGGACAGGAGGCCCCAGTGAGCAGTGCAGGGGACTGTCACATCCTGGGGAACAGGGGGGCACGGAATATGCTGGAGGGCAGCAGTGGGAGCACTGTGCTGAGGTGCATAGAGGGACCTTAAGGAACACATAGTGGGCTCTGATACCCAGGGATGCATGTAGGGACCCTGGGATTGTAGTGCAGCTGGAGATCCATGGCGATGGCTGGGGACCTTCAAGGGAGCAGTTGTGGGTGCTGCACCCCAGGGTGCAGTATGGGAACCATAACACCTCAGGGGTGCAATGTGGGGACCCCAACACCCCAGGCTGTAGTACAGGGAATCCTGGGGACCTCTATGGCTGCAGCACTCTGGGCAGCATGACACTTCAGAGTGCAGGAGGGGGACCCTGGGGTATGACACACCAGGGTGCAGTACTGGGAGGGACCCTGGGGACCATGACACCCCAGGATTGCATCATGGGGTATGTAGCACCCACACAGGTCCACACAGGGACCCTGGCACCCAGAGGTGCAGCAGAGAGAGGGACCCTGGGGACTTTTACACCCAAGGGGTGCAGTGTTAAGACCCCAACACAAACAAGTGCAGCACAGGGATCCTAGGGATCATAACCCCTCGGGGTGCAGCAGTGGGACCGTGACCCCCACAGGAGCATGCAGGACCCCCCTGCCCATGTACCCAATCCCCCCTCACCTCGTACACGTTTAAGTGACTCTGGCCTTGTGCCAGCTCCCGGTAGCTGGTGGTGAACTCCCCAATGAAGTCATGGCTGCAAGGCCGGTAGTTCTCCATCAGTTGGGTTAGGGAGGTTCCCATTAGCCGGGGGGATCTCCATCACTCGGGGGTGTGGGGATGGGGGGTTTACCATTGCCCAGGAAGTTTCCCATCAGCCAGGGAATTCCAAATAGCCAGGGGGGATTCCTATCACCCGGGGGGGTCCCCATCACCCAGGGGGGGTTCCATCTCTCCAGGGATGCAGGGGTGGCAGGGGCCCCATTGCCCAAGGGGTCTCTGTCACCCAAGGGATGGAGGTCCAGGGTGTGGGGGGTCCCCAGGACCACATGCAGCTCACCTGCCATCACGGTCCCAGTCATATATCTCCACTTTGATGGCTCTGCAAGGTGGGGTGTGTCACCAACACTCCCAAATCCCCTTTGCTCCCCTCCCCCAGAGACCCATCAAACACAACCCCCCACTCCCTGTGGGATTTGTTTTGACGCCTCTGTGGGCTTTTTCCTGCTTTCTTCTCCTCCTCGTTGGGATTTTTTTATCCATCGTTGCCACAGCAACGTCCAACACGGGGCCAAAGCGGCTGTTTGCCAGGACAGCAGCTGGTGACACTGGTTTGGGATGGAGGGGGGGCGGTATGGCTCGGTGACAGCTGTGGTGCCCATTGCCCAGATGGGTAAACTGAGGCAAAAGTGGGTAACGCTGCGGGGCGGGGGTGGGTGCTACTGCTACTGCAGAGACGGGGGAAGAGGGTCTGGAGGTCTCAGGTGGCCACAGAGGTAGGGGAAGGAGGTCTTGGGGCCACAGAGAGGGTGGAAGGGCTGCAGGGGGTCCTGAGGTACCACAGAGATGGGGAAGGAGATGCAGGGGTCTTTGGGACCACAGAGCTGGGGGAAGGGGATCCTGGAGGTGCTGGGGTACCACAGACACAGGGGAAGGGATTCTGGGGACCACAGAGAGAGGGGAAGGGGGTCCTGGGGTACCATGGACATGGAGTGAGGGGGGCTCTGAGAGTCCAGAGGTACCACAGTGATGGGGACATGGGGTGCAGGAGTTCCTGGAGGACCTGAGAGATGGGGAAAAGAAGGAAAAGGGGGTCCTGGGGGCCCATACAGACAGGGGATAGGGCTGCACGGGGAACTAGGGCACCATGCGTGGGGGGGAAGGGGGTTTGGGGGGTCTCAGAGGACCACAGAGATGGGAGTGCAGGCTGTCCCCCGATATGTCAGAGATGGGGGAAGGGGTTCAGGGGGTCCTAGTGGACCCTAGAGATGGGAGGAAGAGAGGGAAGGTCTTTGGGGCCAAAGAAGGGGTACAGGGGGTCCCTGTCCTCTGGCACTCACCGGTCATGGTCCCCGTTGCAGAGGGCACGCACAGGAATGGCAAAGGCTGCCCAGATGGGGTTCAGTGTGTTCTGCACCACTTCTGTCTTGTGGCAGATGGTGAAACTGGGGGGAGGACAAGGGGGTCACTCTCCCATCTCAACACCCCCCCAGTCTGTAACCCCCACAAGTGCAGTGAGGATTTTTGAACACCCCCGCCAATGCCAGCCCATGGGGACATAGGAGTGTCCTGTGCTGGGTCTGAGCCCTCCCGTGAGGTGTGGGAAGGTCACTGCCGTTTTGAGGGGAGGTCGCTCACGTCCCATCTTCGTTGCTGCGGTAGAAGACCATGAAGGGGTCAGATTTTCCAAAGAAATCCTTCTTATCCAGCTTGTTGGCGCAGAACTGGAGTGTGGCCACGTCCTGTGGGGTGGAATCGAGGGGGAAGGGTCATCCACCCTGCACCCCCCCTCAGGGCTGGGATCCTGCGGGGCGGCTGCTCCATGAGAGACGGAAGGATCCAGGACAGGCAGGACACAGCGTGGGGATAGACAGCCCCTACCCTCATCTTTGGGATGCGGGCTGGTGTGTCTCAGCCAGCCCCGATATTGCGGGGTCCCCAAGCTATGCCCTCTCCCCTGCCCCGCCGCGGCTCACCCGGCAGTTTCCCAGCTCTTCAGCGAGGAGTATGATGGTGCCGCACTTCTTCCCTGGAATGCCACTGCCAGGATGGGATGTGAGCATGGCGGGGGCACACATGGTGTCCTGGGGGTGTCCCCCGCGCACTGGGCACCCAAAACTTACCCATTGGAGGCGGCCAGGGCAGGTCTCCTGCCCCGGGGGTGCGTGGTGGCTGTCCCCATCCTGCAGGGACACACACTGAAGGGTGATGGAAAGGATCCCTGCCCAAGAAAAAGCCTCCCCTCCCAAAAAAAGGAAGTTACAAAAAAACCCTACAGCCCCTCTGATTCCAGCACCCTAAAAAGAAGCAGTTTCTCCCCTCAAAAAAGCCAGTCCCCAAAAGACATTCAGCCTCCCAAAAAGTCAATTCCCACAAAACAAACTGCCCCCAAAAAAGACAACCCCAAAAGTGTCAGACCCCCCCAAAAGCCAGATCCCCTCCAAAAGCCAGATCTATCAAATTCCACCAAAAAGCCAGATCCCAAATACTGACTTTCCTTTCAAAAGCCACTCTCTCCCCCCACCAAAAAAAAAAAAAGCCCTCCAAAATGCCACTGTTGGCTCTGGGTCTGGGTCCATCCTGGGCACACCAAAAGGGCTCCGGGCATACATGGGGACATGGGGGCCAGGGAAGGATCATATCAGGGGAGAGGACTTGGGACCACTGAGGCCAGAGGGGTTCTTGTCAGGGGCTTCTCTGGGGGGGACATGGGGACACTGGGTTTCCCAGTTTTCTCCAAAATACTGGTTTTGGAGAAACCCAGGGTTTTCTCCAAAGGGGACATGGTGACCTCAGGGACACTGGGGCACAGGCAGGACTCATGTCAGGAGCTTCTCCATGGGAGAGGACATGGGGACATTGGGATAAGTGAGGGAGGTGGCTCATGTTGGGGGCTTCCCTGGGGCAGAGATATGGGGACCCTGGGACACTGGGGCTGAGGGGGCTACCATCAGGATTTTCAGTGGGGGGCATGGGGACCCTGGGGACTTTGGGGACACTGGACCACAGTGGAGGCCCTCACAAGGGGTTTCTCCAGGGGCAGGGACATGGGGACACTCGAGCTGGGGGGTGTTCATGTTAGGGCGTTCTCTAGGAGGAGCACTGGGGCACAAGAGGGGCTCACATCAGGGGTTTCACTGCGGTGGGACATGGGGACACTGGGGCAAAGCGGGGGGCTCACATCAGGGGCTTCTCCAGGCGGCTGCCAGCTGAGCCCACAATCTCCCCTAGGGTGCAGAATGCCTGGCCCAGGAAATCCTGCAGGATCGGGAACACCAGGTGTCACCAGGGGAATGCCCATCCCAGGGAGGCCAGGGGAGCAGGGCTGATCCTGCACTTACATGCTTGGAGAGGTCAGGGGTCTTGGAGTCCATGTCATACCTGGGGGCAGAGGGGACATATGGTCATGGAACAAGAAGGGGGAGCCTTGGATGGGATGGGATGGGATGGGATGGGATGGGGACACAATGGAATGGACAGGGATGGGATGTGGGTAGGGATAGGATGGGAGAGAATGGGGACTGGATAGGATAAGGATGACAGTGGAATGGAACAAGGATGGGGACAGGGATGTGAACAAGGGTGGTGATGGTCCAGGAATAGGGACAGAACAGGGATGGAGACAAGGACACACTGGGGGACTGTGTCAGGGCGGCCAGGGGGTGACCCTGGAGGACAGGGGGGTGACACTGGAGCCACAGGGGCTACTCACAGGTCAAAGCGCAGGTTCTGCCGCTCTTCAAAGCAATAATCAAGGACGAACTTGTGCAGGAAGTCAGGATTCAGGGAATTGTTGATGACCTCGGTCCGGCCAAACTGGGGGATGTGGGGACAGCGGGGATAATGGGGTGACAGGAAAACATGGAGTGGGGACAGGGACATGGAGACATGGTGATGTGGACACAGGGACATGGGGACATAGAGATGCTGAGTCATGGGAGCATAGGGATGGGAACATGGGAACACAAAAACACGGGCATGGGGGGATGGGGATACAGGGATATGGGACACAGACACATGGGCATGTGGGGACATGGGAAGGTGGTGATGTGGGCACAGGGATATGGGGACATGGAGATGCAGAGACATGTGGGCATAGGGATGGACACATGGGGACATGAAGACATAGGAACACAGGACAGGAAAATGGGGACATGGGAAGGAGCGTGGGAACATGGGCATAGAGGCAGTGGGACATGAGAATGTGGACATGGAGACATACAGATATGGGGACACAATGACATGGAGACACAGGGACATGAGAACATGTGGACATGGGGTTGGGGACATGAGAATATGAGGATATGGGGACACAGCAACATTAGAACATGTGGACATGACATTGGGGACATGGGGACACGTGGGCAGATGAGGCGGGGC
>VZTT01013808.1:41868-58594 GCA_013400855.1 Buphagus erythrorhynchus | reverse complement strand
AAAAAAAAAAAAAGTGATCATTTAATTGATGTATAAATGTATTGAAACTTCATGTTTTCATTACTGAGCTATATGGATGGATGCTAAGCACTGGCCAACAACAGTTTTGCAAGCAATGAACTTCTCAAGCCATGGGTGAATTTTGTTTGGGAAGGCTGTTTGTCTGAATAATAGTTAAATGATAGAATTTATTACTTCTAGGGGCATCCAACTGGTTTTAGTTACATCTGGAAGCTTGATTTTACAAGCCCAGCACACACAGGGTCCAGGTGGGGTTTTTTTTGTTGTTTGTTCCCTGTCCTTCTCCCCTTCACCTCTGTTAGGGGGATTGAAGCATTAGACCCTTTGAATATGTAGCTATATTTACATACTGTCCAAAGTCACAGCCAGTTATTAAAAAGACACTTTCTGAGAGACTGGGTGCATGAGTAGGTTGAATTTCAAAATTTGAGACATCCTTTAAAAATACATTTTGCCTTTGTTCTTTTTCTAAATATAATTTTGAAATATCTTTCAATATAAGGATAAGGAATAACAGTTGAAAGGGATGTGTTTGATGTTTGGCTTGGCTGTTGCCTTCTACCTGTTGCCAGGTTCACAAAGCTGATGGTAGTGAAGCCATGGGAAAAAGGTGCAGAGAAAGATTATGTGCGTCAGCAACATTTTCTTTACTATCAAGAGTACAGCTATTTGTTCCAGCAAAACAGAGTGATTTATATTTTGATGTCCTTGAACTTCTACATAAACAGATGAAGTCAGTTTATTCCCTGGTACATTTATTTGCATATTCCTGATACAGTGTCATTCTGGTTATACATTTCATAACCTGAGTGTACGAGGACATGAACTCCCATCAACTTGTTTCTTGCTAACCTTTCTCAACTCCTTTGAGTGCTAATGTACCATGACTGTGCTATTATCCAGTTGAGAAGTCTGTGTTATTTGGGAGGAAGGACAGGCCATCTTTACAGGTAGTTTTACAAAAGACTTTGTTGATACTACCCATTTAGCAGCTCCTGACAGCAGGTTTTATTCCTTCATAGCAAGACTAATGCCAAATTATACAGTTGCCCTTACCCTCATATAGGGGCTGCCAATTTTTTTCCCCCTGGTCCTTTGTAAACAACTATGGGTGGCTTTGTACAAGAGGGAAAGATACTCAGAAATCACAGACTCTTAAAAATACTCCTTTCTTAAGTAAAGTTTACTTGCTTCAGTGAATATTGCACCCACAGTTTTCCAGAGAATTCCAGGTTAAATAAATAGGGGCTACAGTTATGCAACTTTGTGCATATTCAGTAATTCTTGAAGCAAGTAATACTTTTATTAATTATTTGAAATATATACAGAAATAATGTTGATGTCGTTACCTTGTATGCTCTTATATGGGAGGGGGGATTAAGCTGAGGAAAATCTGGGGCATGCCTTATTTACAGATTATTATTTTTTTACTAAGACCTGCATTTGGATTATTTCTTCCTCAAAATTTGTATTTCAAGCGGCAGATGCAGAACCCCGGAGTCCTCAGGAAGGCGATACGCCGGTGGTGTTTGGGGAAAGCCCTGTGCAAGCCCCCGGGGTCTGAACAAGGAGACAGTTCTGGTTCCTGCGACAGGTGAATCCGCAAAAGGCGGGTGCGGAACCAGGTGCTGCTGCAGCGGCACGTCCCCGGGCCGGCCGGTGCTCGGGGCTCCTCGGGCCGGCCCCGGCGCCTCCCGCCGCGGGGTTCCGCCGGTACCGCTGCGGGGTTCCTCCGGTACCGCCGCCCCCTGCGGGGTTCCTCCGGTACCGCCGGTACCGCCACCCCTGCGGGGCTCCGCGCGCCCGGCGCCTCCCGCGGCAATCGCCGCTTTCGGTAAATCTCCCGGGGCGAGCCTGGCGAAGGGCTGGGGGCGTGCGGGGGGTGTGGATCAGCTCCTGCCCCGCTCCCGCCCCTCCGCTGCTGCCGGTGCGAAAATTACGCACTGGGGGCTGATATGCGTCAGCGCTTCGCAATCAACCAGGATTTTCTTCCCGGAACATCTATTTTTGTTGGTTGCGGGTTTTATTTCGGTTCGGGTTCGGTTTGGTTTTTTCCTTTCCTGCGTGTACGTGCGTGGTCGGCGGCGATGGCGGAGCCGCCTCGGGGCGCGCTGGGGCCGGCCCGGCGCTGGGGCCGNACCCCCCCGGTGGAAATGCTGTCTTCCATTCCTACCGGATTGATCACTGATTAAAATATATTGTTATTTAAATAAAGAAAGCCTGATAGAATATAACCAGTTCTGTCCTGGAGAAAAAAAAAAGTGTTCGTGAAGCAACAGACACAAATATTTTCAAGCAATAGTTGAAGTCAATACCCCTCTTGCTTCTGAGGACATATAGCCCTTTCTGCTTGTTTGCTTTTTTTTTTTTTTTTTTAAGGAGGTTTTATAATGTACTTTTCTGACCTGTGTGGATAGCCAAGATCTACAGTCCTTTAGGGTATTTTTCTCTCCAAGAAGAGAATGGATGGTAGAATTTCAATATTTCTTTGATGCAATATTTACAGAAAATTTGCAAAGCCTAATTTGCCCAAACACCATGGAACTTGAACAGAAGAGGGCTTTTTTGTTCATCTGTTTTCTGCTTTTTCAATTCTGTTTCTTACTAGGTAGCATTCTGTTTGAAAATCTATTTGTTTACTTTTTTTCCCTAGGCAGGTTACTCTAGCCACTTTCATATTCTTTTATGAATGCTCTTGAAGGCTGTTCCCCAGCAAATTCATTCCAGTCATTCAGCTTTCCCCTCTGCCTTACAATTCATTTGGCAATTTGCCTTTGTTTCACATGGCCTTTGCATCTGCTTTAGGTAGTAGCTTTTTTTCCTCTAGCCTTAAAAAACCAAAAAAACCCTCCAGAAGGTAGGCTAACTTTCTCCATCATTTATTTTGCCATCAGGATAATTTTCCTAACAGCAGGGGTAATGCAATTCTGGAGTAGACTGTCAAGGGATTTTTACAGAGTCCCTATCACTAGAGCATTTTAAGCTGTGCAAATATTGCTCAGGAGTGACACAAGTACAGTTGTCCTGACTCAGGGCAGTGTGATAGTCTAGATGATATAATGTTTACTTCCAGTCCTTTTTGTTGGATTTCTGTGATATATATACCTATAAATAGCTCCAGGATTATCACTGTTGAAAGAGAAAAGAACAGTCTTCTCTTGCTCTCTCTCTCTCTCTCTATTTTTTTTTCTTTTCTTTTTCTATCTGCTAATTTAATTGTGCAAATTAAAGAGTGTAAAACTGTGATTATGAATCATCGCTTATTCTTAGTGTTTGGGATACACTTTTGGTGAAATTCTTACTCGTGCAGGACATTTGCTGATCTTATTTGTGCATGCACAAGACCACCGGGATTATGGGGAAATAGAGACACTACAGAGGAAAATCTTGCCTGCTTTTCTCAGTGTACCTCTTCAGTGGAAGTTTTACATGAATAAGGTGAGGAAGGCTTGCCCTCGGAGTAGGCTGACTGCTTTCAAGGAAAATTATCATCTATCTGCATTATTTAGACAGCGCCTGGGAAACTCACTTGAGCCTCAGGCTTCCATTGTGTTAGACACTGTGTAGATGGATAATTAATGGTGGGCCTCCTTCTGGTTTTTTTAATGTATATATTGTACATATGCAATGACTTGAGGAAGATTGCCAATTTTGGGAGGCAAATGCAATTCTGCAGTCCCATGAACACTGGCTGACAGGCAGCAGCTTCAGCTCACCCATTTCCTAACTAATGGACACTGCAAGCATGCTCAGCATGTAAAGAACTAAAAAGTGTCAGCCTTCCATATTTTGATGAGCTTGTATGCATGGGAGTAGCACAAAGGCAACACATGTCCTAAGGGAAGAGGTGGAGGATCTTTTATTTAAATATATTTTTGGAAGCACGTTTTTTTCAGGTATGCAGATTAAGTGCAACCATTAATTTCAGGAAGGTTAAGCATCACAACGAGTACAGAACTCTTGGCACCAGAGATATATGCAGTTTCATGTGCCTGTGAGAGAGGTTGAATAAAACCTCCTCCCAGTTCTTAGGCATCAGGGCTCAAACACCCGACCCATGCTAGAGATTCTCACATGGATTGTGGGGCATAAGAGGGAGGAGTGGGCATGTCCAAGATACTTGTTGTATCAAGCACTGCCATGATTGGAGGCAGTCTGCATGTATAATAATAATAATACCAACTTGATTAAAAAATTGCTGTCAAGTAAATTCCACAAAAAGGAAAAAGCAAAGTTTCTTGCTTGTTCTGCTGAGTGCTCATGGACACAAAATTAAATGATCACTTAATGTTTTTTAAATATTCATGTGAGTGTGACATGGTCATTACTAAAGTGTGAGACCACAAAATGAAATACAAGTGAAGAGTGTGCTTTCAGTTAAACTGCTGATTAAGCAAAGGAGAAGCATATGTAACTGAAGAGAATGAGGTAATCATGGCACATGAACAAGTTTTTAATTTCATCTGTTGCATTTAATCTTACAATAAGGGAATGTTTCTGGGTGCATTGCTTCCTTCCTTCCTTCCTTCCTTCCTTCCTTCCTTCCTTCCTTCCTTCCTTCCTTCTTTTTTGAGAGACCCTTTACTGACTTGCAAAAACATTCAAGGTTACAGAAGTAGATTTTTTAAAGATTAATAACTCCAAATGCAGACATTGCAAGAGCTGCTGTCACCTCTTGAATGCAGCTGATATGGAAGTGGATCAGCGAGCTAAGATTCAGTTCACTATCTTGCAATGCCCAAACCAAAGCAAACCATTTCTTCAGCTGGTGTTGTAAAAGACCTGAAAGTTGCCTTAGAAATGAAGCCTCCTTGGGGTATCTTTTTCTTACACCCTCCAGTGAGCTAAAAGGACCTTTCATTTCTGGTACAAAATATTCCAAGTTTGTTTGCTAACCAAAACCTCTGTCCCAACTAAATTGAACCTGTTGAGAGACCCCTGGGCTGCATTGCAGTTTGGTCTTTGGGTTACCCCTGCCAGCATTTATTTACAGAAGTCTACTTTGCAATTATTTTCTGAGAAGGTGTCCTTTGTAATAAAATGATGTTTTTGCTTTGTTTAGGAATGGATAAACACAACCAGTGTTTTAAACATGTAACTATCCAGTGCTATAAGTTAAACAGATACAGTTTATAGACTGTGGAAAGATCAGATAGTTTTAAAGTCAGTGGTTGACTGTAAAGTTGTTAATTGAACATTTGCTGAAAAATGCCTATGGGGAAGTGATCTTGTTTTCTTGCAGGATAATCAAGTTTTTTTTAAAAAAAGTTGTTGGCTATATTTAAATAATTACAAGTTAAAAATCACAGTCTCCAAAACATTCGCACTTAGAGATATCTTCACATTACCAATCCTTTAGGCAGGTAATACTGAAATAATTTTACTACACCATTTAATAACTTGTTGATTTAGTGGGTTTTTATTTACTTTCTGATTGAAAAAAAATAGTGGATTTCCTATTTCTCACTTTTGAGGGCTCTCTGTAATCAATTTTATTTTCTTTTTCCAAGTGCAGGTTCAACTTTGTAACCACACTGCACACACAAATCAAGTTAATATACTGCTTTAAGCATTGCCTCCGCTTGGATTTTAATATTCGGAAGAGCCTGAAAGTCTTACAAGCTGGTCACTGACTCACAGAATCACTATGTGAGTAAGGTTGGAAGGGATCACTTGAGGTCATCTAGACCAACCTCCCTGTTCAAACAGGGTACCCTAGAGAACGCTGATCAATATTGTGTCTGGATGTCTTGTGAATATCTTCTGGAAAGGAGACTTCACAATTTCTCTGGGCAACCTGTTCCAGTGCTTGGTCACCTGCACAGTAAAGAAGTTCTTGCCTATCTTCATGTGGAACTTCCTGCATTTCAGGATTCTTGTGTTTCAGTTCCCTCTGAATTGTTTCAGCACATCAATTGACAAGGCTCCCTTCTCTTTGAAAATGACCTCACAGAACTGACAATATTTTGTCTCAAGTTCATTAGTTTCAGTAAATTAATTTCTGCCCCTCATTATAAACTGTAAGTGCTGAATAGATGTCAGTTTCTCCTGCAGGTGCTGAGAAGGGGTGGAGCTAGGTTGCTGTTCTATACCATGCACATCCTCTCTGGGGAGAGTGGCTTGGGGGGAAGAAAAGGGGAGCACTCCCTGGAAGCGGGGCCATCTTGTTCCGTTTCTTCCTCAGGAAATTGCCGGGACCAGCCCTGCAGACTTTGTCCCTCTCTCGTTGCCGCCCATTGCTTCCCATCCCTCAGGAAGAATGCACTCCAGGAAGCAAACACAGCTGAGCCCAGCAGAGCGCACCCGCTGCAGCACTGGGGTGGGGAGCAGCCGCAGGGAATGGGGCAGCAAAGGCAAGATGGGCCTGGCTGAGCCTGAGCTGGGCCTGGCTGAGCCTGGCTGAGCCTTAGCTGAGCCTGAGCTGAGCCTGAGCTGGGCCTGAGCTGGGCCTGAGCTGGGCCCATGCCGAGCCTGAGGTGAGCCTGAGCTGAGTCTGAGCTGAGCCTTAGCTGAGCCTGAGCTGAGCCCGAGCTGGGCCTGAGCTGGGCCTGAGCTGGGCCCATGCCGAGCCTGAGGTGAGCCTGAGCTGAGTCTGAGCTGAGCCTTAGCTGAGCCTGAGCTGAGCCCGAGCTGGGCCTGAGCTGGGCCTGAGCTGGGCCCATGCCGAGCCTGAGGTGAGCCTGAGCTGAGTCTGAGCTGAGCCTTAGCTGAGCCTGAGCTGAGCCCGAGCTGGGCCTGAGCTGGGCCTGAGCTGGGCCCATGCCGAGCCTGAGGTGAGCCTGAGCTGAGTCTGAGCTGAGCCTTAGCTGAGCCTGAGCTGAGCCCGAGCTGGGCCTGAGCTGGGCCTGAGCTGGGCCCATGCCGAGCCTGAGGTGAGCCTGAGCTGAGTCTGAGCTGAGCCTTAGCTGAGCCTGAGCTGAGCCCGAGCTGGGCCTGAGCTGGGCCTGAGCTGGGCCCATGCCGAGCCTGAGGTGAGCCTGAGCTGAGTCTGAGCTGAGCCTTAGCTGAGCCTGAGCTGAGCCCGAGCTGGGCCTGAGCTGGGCCTGAGCTGGGCCCATGCCGAGCCTGAGGTGAGCCTGAGCTGAGTCTGAGCTGAGCCTTAGCTGAGCCTGAGCTGAGCCTGAGCAGAGCCTGAGCTGAGCCCGAGCTGGGCCTGAGCTGAGCCTAAGCCCAGCCGATCCCAAGCTGAGGAGAGAGGAGCCGAGCTGAAGACTGCTGACCACAGCCCAGGAAGTGGTGGCATGGTGCAGAAGATCCAGCCCTTGGGGAGTTTGTCCATCCCTGTTTTTCATTGTCTTGGGCTCTGGGACAGGGAATGCCAGCTGTGGAGAGTGCTTGCCACCGTGTCTTTGTCTTGGCAGCCATGCAGAACTGAGTTGAGGTGGTGACCACGTCTATGTGTAAAGCACCTTTTCCTTTGTACACTTTTGTTGTTAGTGCTGTTGTTATTTTTGTGCCTTTCTTATTCCATAGCTGTTTGGTTTTGATAAATTGCTATCTCAACACATATTCTCTTCCTTTGTTCCTCTCTCACTGGAGCAGAGGCAGGAGGAAGGGGAACAGATTATGTGGAGTTTAATTACCACCTGGTTTTAAATCACCACAGTAGACCGGGGTATATTACAGAAATGCAGCGGCTGCACTCTGCATTTCCAGAAGAGATGTTATATCTGAAGAAAACCATCACAATCCACAAGACGTATTTTCTTTCATTCTACTTCATTGTTTTTCTTGGATTTTCTTGGATTCCTTTTTTGCAGGCTTAACAAGTCACTTAAGAATAGATATTCACAATTTAAGTTGTATTTATTATAGCGGCATGAATTTTAAAACCAGCTATGGAGGTTTTAGATCTGATGTCCTCTGCAGCACAAACAACTTGTTATCAAATTTGATTATGATATTTAAGTCTTCCTATACAGACCCCAAGGGTCTGTTAGGTTATATTCATACGTGATGGGATAAGTGAAGAGATGCTGTAAACTTGGCTGGATTGACTGTCCCTGCATGTTTAGTGAAGTGATGTTCATCTCAGCTAACCATAGCTATCTAAAAGTTCAATGACTAATGCATTTTAGCCTCTAGAGTTCCTCCAAAGTAATGAAGGGAGGATTATTAATCCTTACTTCAGGTAGTTCTGAAGTTTAACATTAAGCATAGTGAATCTGGTTAATGTGCATTCTAATAATGGAGGAGATAATGTGTAGCCATATTATGTAGGTGTTGATTCCTACAATTGCAACTACTAATTCAAATTTTTTACAAAGAATTAAGGCATTAACTTTGTACCAGGAAGTTTATTTCCAGACAGATAACCATCCCCTCTCACCATGCCACACTTCATCTTCTTGACAGTTAGGGCAAGTTTTTAGAGCTTCTGTAGCATAAAACCCTGATGGACTCAACACTGTGTGCTCTGCTCACTTAAAAAAGCATTCAGCTTAATTTGAAAGACTCTTATGTTTAGTTGTATACAGTTTTGGTGTCAGCAATCACAAAATAATGCATTAAAAAAGATGTGACATACTTCCATTAGAAAATAACTTTCCTCCATTTGCTGTAAAGGGACTCTAGAGAACTAGCTAACACATGCCCCCTTTCTTTTACAAGGCCAAGAATATGTTTGATTTCTTGCCTGCCTGAATACAATGTGACCACTTTGGAATTTATTGGAAATTTTCAGGAAACATTTTAGGCATTATGGAGCACAATACAGATGATTTTCCTGAAAATCAGGAAACTGGAAGACATTTGGACTTTAAGGTTACTCTTTGCTCTCCAAGTACTGTGTGACAGCTGTGGGACAGATGCTTAGCCAGCGAGGAAAGGCGGTGAGAGCAAAATATAGACATTTCATTTTTTCCCTCTCTCTTCTCACAGATGGTTTGTTGATGATGGTAGAGAAAGAAGGAAGACACCAGCTGTTGGGTCATTGTTTTAGAAAGGGTAGAATTACAGGCTACTTAGAAGAGGGATTAAAAACAGAAGCCCACAATATTCTTGCTGGTGAAGATGCTGAGGGGCAGGGATGTTGTCCATTGGTGCTTTATTTATAACCTATCCATTTTATCCCTTTTCATCTTTATTGATCTTCACATTCCGTATGAATATCAGCAATGGTTAAATTAGATTAGATTAGGTGATTTTTTTGACTCCTGCACTCTCCCAGCACCAATATCAGTCCTGCCCCACATTTGCCTCTCAGTTCCCAATCTGTCAAATCTCATGCATTAACAATGAGATTTGTAGACTTGCTCTTGCCTGACTTCTCTCCATTTGGCCCACATTGTACTTATTTTTGCTGCAGGCTCTTCTGTTCCACGAACTGATATATTAGAGGGTTACGTGTCAGATGAGAGAGAAAAGGCTGCAGGACTGTAAGGCAGTGAGTCACCAAAGGTGCTTTGCACCCTGAGGTGTGTGGGATATATGCTGGTGTTACAGGGCAGTGCGAGGGCTGCTCCCTCACATGACCTGATGCACCAGTCTGATTCCCCATCACATTATCAGCCATTATTTCTGTCTTATCCACAGACACTGACTAATACCAAGAGATATGCATCTCCCCAGGTTTTTTTTTCCTTCAGCTTCACCTCTCCCCACTTTTTTTCCCTGCAGTTTCACCTCTGCTTCCCTTCAGACACCTACTGAGCTCTACCAGGTTACCGAATCACAAGCAGTTTCTTCAAACTTCAGGTTTGACTCCATACAGAAACGAAACTTAAATACTGAGTGTCCCCTTTTCCTGATCCATGGTTTCCATCTGAAACGCTGGCCCTGGAGACTGGAGAGGACTAAGACATCAGGGTCCCTTGGCTGGCTGCATTCAATCTCATATAGCTTCTCAAATCCTCATCAAACGTCTTTTGTACATGCTCGCTCCTTGCCAAACTACAGGAGTGAGGTGAGACCTGCAGAGAGTCTGTCTTTATCATCTTTCCCTTTAAAAACATTTTAAAACATTAAAACATTTGTTTTCCAGGAAGGAAAACAAGGAGTGGAAAATTAGTGTCTTTCTCTGGTGTTCTGGAAGAGAGAGCCTGGAGGAAGCAGTGTAACTGTGGATGGTGTGTGTGTGCATATGTGCGTGCCACGGACAGCTCTGTCCTTCCATGCCAGTGATGACTGCCCAGGGAGGGATCATGAAAGAATTTCTACTCTTACACAGCAAATCCCTGGGGACCAAAATTCAGGAAAATAAGCAGGACACAGTCAGGATAGGTTTCCCAGTAAAAATCTTGAAAATTTCTTCACAGCCTCAAGCTTCCTGATTCACTCTGAGACTTGTTTTGTACTTACTGAAATCAAAAAAACCCAAAATAAAAACAAAATCTCCACAAGGGCTAGCAAAGTTGTGCAATTTTATTTACAAATAATGTAGCCAAAGTCTGGTTTCCCCAAACACAAGGAAAAATTCCCTGCTGTTCTTCTTGTGCCTTATTTATACAGATATACATAACCCCTGCTAACTATTTCTTCATCTGCTGTGTTTGCAGTATATCCCAGGGAAACTGCTTGGTTTGTATAGTCCAAGTCAGAGTAATATATTTTTGTGGGGTGGTAGCTTTCATTGCTTCTGTCTTTCTCTATGGAGAGCTTAATTTGGTCTGACTACAACAGCCATAAGAAGACCAGTTCTCACCCCTTCCAGTGTAAAACCATTGGTCACATTAACCAACTTAGTGCTCTTTTGGACTAAAAAAATTAACCATCAACCATTGCCTACCGATTTTTAGACCCACTACACTCAGTCTTGCAAGTGTAATTTCTGTGTTCTCCTCCCAAAACAGCTTTTAATGGGCAATATTTATACCCATATAATTTCTACTTAGCTACAGTTGTCCAAATAATTTCCTGTTTGTAATCTGTCCTCATAATTTCTCTCCTCTTGCCATTTGCAGAATTTAGAGATATAATTACAGTTTATGCCTTTTTTATACCCCATAGGTAAACGGATTGAATAACCATCTAAGGCATGGAAGAATCTTTGTAGCAGCACACTGGTGATACTTGGTAAATTTTAGTTAACAATTGCACATTGAAATTCTGACTTCTACAGTTCAGTCTCATTTATCATATGTTGTCTTGGTTTTGTTCTGGTGTAACATTTAATCAGAGCATGGTGTGGTATCAATGCTTAACAGAAGTCTGAAAGGCATTGTTTTGTCAACATAGTTACCTTTATTACACAAATCAAATAATAAAAATTCTTATCTCATAAAAGTACTATGCAGTTTGTTTAACTTAACCTGTTTTGCATAAAGTCGTGTTGACTGGCAGTAATTACGTTACCATTTTCTATTTCCTTATGGACAGACTCCCATATCAGCTGTTCCATTCTTTCACACGGAACCAAGGTCAAGTTAACTCATCTAGAGTTACCGTGGTCATCCTGTTTACGTTGTTGAAATATCAACATGGCATTAGATTTTTCCAGGCCTCTTGGACGTCTCCCGTATGCCAAAGCTTTTTGCCAATGCAGAGCAGTACAAATTGTTTTTAAAATCTTTCAATCAAATTACGTGGACCTGCCAATTAAAAAAAAATTAATAGATGTTCTTTACCATCTGCTTTGGAAAATGTCAGAATAGATGGTAGTTTGGCAATGCAGACACTGCTTTTCTTTCTAAATGCAAAACAGAAATATTCAATGAATGCTTTTTCTTTTCCCCAATTAATGATGGAACTATGTCAGCAGTAAGATTTCTATTGTGCTGAATAGTCTTTCAGAAATTCAGAATAAAATAAGGACATATTCTTGTCTTTATCCCTACATTTTCAAAGATATATTTAGTTTGCATACCAATATACTGCATTTATTAATGTATGAAATTACAACCATTATCTGTAATTGTCTTTTAAACATAGCATGTATATACACACATATGTGTATGTACACTAGTATATTGATGTACTGTTGCATGCAGTAATTATAATACACGTAATAATCAGCTCTGAATTCTGTGTACACATCTTTAATTAGATCATTGCTGTGTACTTCTTGGCACGTGTTTTAAGCTGAGTGAGAAATCACTTTCACAAGTCAGAATGAAGGATAATGCAGTATTATAACATGCTTTTCTCTGGGATGAGATTTCAATCTTTAAGTTTTATAGGATCTAGGTCATTCTAGGGAATGTGGAACAAGAGCTTTAGCACATATTCTATTAGAAGCCCTTTTCAATAGGGGCAATGTTTCTTTCTTTATAGATATTTATTCTTGGTCACAAAAGTTACATGGGATGGAAATCATGTCACCTTACTTGGTTAACATAGATATTCACATCTAAGCTAGTGATTCCCCAGGGTGACCATGCCTCTGTCCATAGAGAAAAACAGACATTTTAGAGCTCAATGAACCTGACCTATTTTAGATGCCTGCATTAGGATGGTATGAATCATGCCTTAAAGTGTTTTTTCTTTCTCCATTTTTACCCCACAGACAATAAAAGGAGCCCATGGTGATTAGTCCTGATCCAGTTCTTCTGCTCAGCAGACTTCTGGACATCCATGCAGCATTTTTCTTTTCTCACTGAGATTAAAAAAACAAAGAAAGTTTGTTATATAATCTTGAGGAAAAAAAGCAGCTGAGCCTCAGAATCTTCAAGATACAAAAGTTATTTTAAACCATTAATTTTCTAGACCAACTTCGGAGCTGAACACTGAAGGACCTCAATGTACAAGACCTCAGTCCCACCCATGTAAAACAACTTTTAGATGAAGTCTGCTGAACAGCCTTTCATCATGGTTACCCTTCTTTCCCATTCTACCATTTCCATCAGAGAGATGCATATCTAATAGGGCAACATTGTGTGGCCTAACAAATAGAAGGTAAGTTAATTGTAGCAGCAGATACAGGATGAAAAAAAAAGGAAAGAATAAATATTCTGACTTATTTTACTATACCTTCAGCTTTGGACTGAATTGTTACAAATCACCCAACTCTGACTACACAAATATTTTAATAACTACAGAGATTCTCAGTATTTTATATCTTTAGTGACAGCAGAATCCTAGTTATTTAATAGATGACTTTATAGTGACCCACAGGTATTAAAAAAGAAATCTTCAGGCAAACATAGTTCCCTATTTTGGCAAAGATATTGTGCAATTAAGGAAAGAGCTATATTTTATTATTTTTGGCACAGAGACCATTTCTTTGGTAATGACTACCTGTTCCTTCTTATCTTTCTTATCCATGCTACACTGGAGCAACCATGGCCACAGGTGCCTACCCTGGATGAACACCTGTCCAATCTACCCAAAAAGGAAAGGAAATCAAGGGGAAGCATATTTACTGATTCTCTGTACACAACAAAGTGATAAAATTATGGAGAAATGGAAAAAAAAAAAAGTTAAATTTAGCATGATTAAGAGGAGAGAGAGTAGAGAAGAATGGTCATGATCCTTTAGAAACAGCTTTTGCAGGAGACAGAGAGCAGATAAATCTGTTCCTTTTTTCAAAGATAAAACCGATTTGCTAATACCGTGTCTACTGAGGTAGAAGTTTGCAGGTACAGGTATATTTGTTCTTCCACATTCCACATTGCAAAACAGTGAAAAAAAATGTAAAATGTTATAGTGTGGGACCCCATAAACTTATTAATCTGCCCAAAGGGGTAGTGCGTTTCTGCAGTTCCAAAGAATATTTATTTTCTGCTACTCTCTTGCCCTAACTAACTTATACTTTCTGAAATTATTTTCCTAATCTTGCTTGATTATATTAAAAGCTTTGCAGAATTCAGTAAAATCCCTGTTGTGTAATATATTAAAAACCTTAATATATACAAATTTCCCTACTTCTGCCCCAAGAGGGCAGGCATTTTGTTCACAAATCTGCACTCATTTCACGACTTAATTGTGGGGCATCACTGACTGTAGTCTTTCTGATCAGATGGAGGAGTTTGCCATCAATACTTTATTTACTTCTCAAAATTTCTCAGTGTTTCTCTTTACTTTGCTGTGAAAGAATCTACAGAGATTCTTTCTACAGAGAAAATAATTTTCATGGGGCAGATTTCTCCAATCAAGCATCCAGCTTTTGAGTATTATTAATGCACAATCTAAAATCACCCCACTTGGCTGAGAATAAATGAGCTTTTCTTTACTTAAGCATCCTTTGAAAGTCTCCAAAAACAGGGGAAGCATGGGTATCTGGGTATGCACAGTCTTTTGAACAGACAAGAATAATCATAGCATTATTGTTTTCTGTATTTGCCCTTAATGAAAAAAATAGCATTAAGTAGTCTAGCAATTCTAAAAATGCAAGTTTCTTGGACCTACTCATCATGTCATTTTAGTATTAGTAAGTTTCCCATTGTGATCATCTGCTATATTATAGGAAAATGCCGCTTTCTGTTAGGTACAACTGAAGTGAGAATAACCTTATCTGTCACATTAATGGCAGAATCATAGAATTACCTAATGAACTAAACAAAATTAACTGAATTCAAATACTTAAACTCATCAACAAATTTCTGTGTGTTGCCAACTCATATATGCCAACCAGATTTTTAGTTGTTGCATACAACCCATTCACAATAAACCTGACCATTTTTTCTTTAGATTTCTCTCTGCAGAAATGGTTACTAAATGAGAATAGTGACTCTACAGATGAAAATGGATGAGTATATTTCACCAAGCCAAGATCAACTCTTTATGACATGTTCCTATTTTACAGTTGTGGGGCAATTTCTCCATTTAAGGCTCTTGAAAGTTAATATTACCAAATCTTTTGAAATTGCTGGCTGGCTGTTCTGCATCACTACTGAGCCTCACCATTTCATGAATTAGTGCCTAGTCAGTTCACTTCTCAGCTTCAGCTGTGCACGTCCCTGTCCCTAAAGGTATGCAAATAGCCCCAGGAACATCTCAGTGGTCTTCAGTGCTTCTTGCCTGGTGATCAATAGTCCTTTAAAAACAGAGCTCACTTCGAAATCTGTAATGAAATGAGGGAAATCATAGAAACTACTACTACTACTTTCTGTACTGGACTATTCACAGTGAGCAAGCATGGAAAAAAACAGAAGGGTAAGTCAATAAACCATGGAATCTCCCAAGAATGCAAAGCAGCAATGTTGTAACAGCTGTGTAGGCATAGCAATTCCAGAGCACTGTGTGTAGACATGATTATTCCAAACGCAAATTGCATCACCAAGGATAATGAAACACCCTGGAGATACTGCTCCCTATTTCAGAGACTTTTCATAGATACATAGATGTCCACAGCAAATTTCAGTTGCATGTAGAATTTAGGTCTCTTTTATAAGCTTTGTGCTATGTGGAGAGTTAACTGCTGGAATGCTTTTGAAGTAACACGACAACAGATTACAAAGACTAGTTCTTTTCTGCTAAAAAAAAAAAATACAATGTTTTTCCACAAAAATCACTTGGATATATCAGATATGCCAAACTGGAAGCACAGCCAAGTGCTGGATACTTTACCACAAAGTTACTTTAGTAAGGTCTGCCCTGTCTTCTTAGGCTGGGTCTGACCTTGGAAAATTCCCCTCAGTCCAAAATTAAAGCACCTTATCTTGACTATGTTCTTAGGACAGAGAGCTGACACATGTTGGTTTCTCTGAGGTTCAAAAAAAAAAAATAGTTAATCTTCTCAGTAGTAAAGTCCAAATCAATACTGTCATCTTCAACGTGTATCTCTGCAAAACCAATGTGTTACCTACATGGTATATGTTGTCAGGTGTTAAATATGTTCTTCAATGTGCTCACTATTGCATTAAAACTTCATTAGCAGCCATGGTATAGATACAACAATAGTCTGTCTGGTGGTGTCTTTATGAACCACCAGACTAGTCTTAATAAGACAGATATGAGTTTAAATAGACAAAGAGGTTGATATAACAAGTAGTCTTGGTAGCCATACGAATGGCCAGTGATGTGCTTTGTCTTGCATCCTTTTATATTGGTAAAACACCAAGGTGAAACCCACTTATGTTGCACAGAAGTGGTACAGCTTATTTGGCACTTTTGCACTGGTGCATGTTACACAGGTAAAGCACTTTTGTTGCCCCCACAGGATGCCCCTGTCTTAAGAGAGCTTTCTGGGAAGGCTATTCTGACAAATCTTTCCTGACACGGATTTGGCTCTTTTGTATCAGAGCAAACTTTCATTTGTACATTTTTATGACAAAGTAAGTATGATTTTTCTCATTTATTTTGAACCCATTAATGACAGGTTGAAAATGAAAAATGCCCTCCTATACCAAGAAGGTGCATATCAGGGACAGGCACTACAATAAATATGCTGGCTTCAAAGCTAATTAAATTTACCTTAGTGTATCTTTCCCCCAGAAACAAACCCATGGGTGCCAACTCCATCAGTCTTTGCCTCACTCACTTTCCTGACCTATCTTTAAAACTAGAAAAAAGCTGATCAGCTCCTCTCCATTTCAATTTTGTGCTTCCCAGCCTGAAGATCTTTTTATGTCCTAGCTTCTGGCATGATGCCTTCCAGTCGCTGGTCAGATTCAGCAGTGGCAGCTGCTAGCAGAAAATCCTCCTATTGAAGAGATGACCTTATGTGCTCCAAACACTGCTTTGTCATTCTGACTAAGTCACTTCTCCCTGTTCAACATGCCTGCACTAACACCATGATGCAGATAGATAGGTTGCAGGTCTTCTGAAGCAAAAGGTGTTATTTAAAGGATATTTTACATTTTAAATTTGAAGTGATGGTGAGACAGTC
>VZTT01013808.1:6437-33862 GCA_013400855.1 Buphagus erythrorhynchus | reverse complement strand
CAATATTGATTATAGGATGCAGTAGGCCTTAGTGTAAGCATGTGGCAAAGTAGTTGCCTGATTGGGGATTTAAGAAATGAGAGTGCTTAAGAAATAAAGAAAACAAATGAAAAGACCAGCATAAAACTGCTATTTTGAGTTGCTGTCAGAAAATAAAATGCAGAACTTCACCTACCATGAAAATTTTATAGAATGAATATTAATGTTATGAAGAGAAGTAGGGTGGATTTGCATTATGTATTTGACTTGTCCCTGGAGTGAAGAGGCTGACACAGACTTGTAACTGCATTAACTATAGCCAAATTTTAATTGAAGATGATTGATTGTTGAGCTTTCTGTTAATTAACCTCTTATTTTGCATTTTCCTACAGAGTGCCCTTTCAAAATAAGTTCTTAAATTTAACCCTCAAAATACAGTCATGAATTTCACTTAAAAAAAGATACCTTGTCCTGGAAAAAGAAAAGAATGCATAACAAATAAAATACAACTGGATTTGAGCTCACAAAGTTTTTCATGAAAACCAAAAATGATTTAAATCTAAGCTAGTTACTCACCATTTCAAGAAGCCCAGTCCTCAGAAGCTCATAGGAACCTGGTTCTTGTAACACAGAGGTAAGCTCTCACAGATCCATTTTAATAACAGAAAGATAAAAAATTAATTTTTAAAAAGTTGTGCCTGAAAACCTCTCCCACCCATCTAGTTGCAACCAACTATGTTTCCTTTGAGCTTTTATTTCTCCCCCTAGTCTTGGATTTCAAATTAAATACATATTCAATCACAAAATAAAATTTTATCATCGGCTCTGTATGATTTGCTAACAGGGTTGTGCACTTTGTGTGATTCCTCATCCTGGCATAATACAAACTTGTTTCCTGATGCAAAATAGCTTCTTTCAAAATCACTCTATTTTTTCAGGATTGTGTATTCTGAAGGAACCTTCTACATACAGTGACATGAAGAAAGGGAAGGATTCTTCTCTAGTCAATACAGTGAAAACAAAACAGCTGTTCTACATCTAATCAGTTGTCACACCATCACTCTCTAGCTGCTCCACAAATAGCACCTTTGAAGCATCTTGTCAGTGACAATCTAATGCAAATTTCAGCACCTTTACTTCTCAGTGCAAAACAGATCATGATTCACAGAAAACCAGAAGGAAAACAAGGCTGTTAAAATGATTTACCTGTTTTGGGATGGCACACTGTTCTGTTCAGATTGAGATTTAGGGAGGGATTAATCTAAACACTGAAGTCATCCCAGCTCTGGAGGACTAAGCCAAATTGTTTCTCTGCACTCCATCAGTGTGAGTCCAGGAAAAGAGATAGACACCCCAGACTGTGATCACCTCATTTTAACCCAGGTGTCAGAGGTAGTGTGATGAATTGCTTCCTAAGGCAAATTTCTCTTTTCACTGACTACAGGGGAAGCACAGACTAGATATTTTATTTAATAAACTAAAATCAGATGAGATTAAACTCAACAAACTTCATGGCAGGTGCAGAGAGAAGGACCAGGAAAACATGAACAGAGCACAATGAATCGATAGTTGTTCAATATTTCTTTTTAGACTCACCTCTCAATGCGTGCCCTATCCATTATTTACTGCTCTCCATCCAAATGCAGCACTGAATAGAGAATCACTCATTTTCTCATGGGCTTTCCCATAGTACTCTCATTGTAGTGCTCTAGTTCTCCACAGATATTAATGAATTTATCTTCCTGACACCCTGGTGGGGTTGTTATTTTTCTCTTGCATGTCGTGAGTGAAAACACTGAAAAAAAAGAAAAAAGGTCCTGTAATGCTGTTTCCCCCATGTAACATGCCTTTCAGCTGGATTTTTCAAAGAACTTGGTGACTTCAGGGCTTCATAAAGTCAAAGTACTGCTCTCATTAGCAATCACCAGAATAGTCTCCAGGTGTTTTAACATGGATACTCAGAGAAAGATGAAAGGAAAGCAGAGACTCAAATTTTAAGTTCTCTGCCATATTCATGACACACTTTCCAAGATCTGCAACCAGATTTGGACATTTTTCACTGTTCAGCTGTTCACTGTTCAGCTTTGACTCATTCCCTGTCTGAACGTTCTTCCTGTATTTCCCCTCCTGGCTGGGAGATCTGTAGTTTTTTGGCCTGTGAACAGTTGCACTCAATGATCTTAGAGGCCTTTTCCAACCTTTATGATTCTATAATTCCATGCTTCATATATCCTCAGACATAAACAGTCACAATCCAAGCCACATCCCAGGCCCTTTGCTGATGTGAACAGTCCCTGTGCCGAGGCAGAGCAGAGGGGTGCACTGGGCTGGGGACAGAAAGGGCCATCAGCAAGTTAAATAAAAATGCCATAAATCAAACGTGGGCGTTGGACCCCTGACCATCGACATTGCTGGCTGTTCTTTCTCTGAAAGAAGTTCCCAGGTGAACAGGGGTAATTGTCTTCTGGATGGCCAGGCCATGGCAGAGATCACAGGACAGTGTCCAGCATGGCATGGATACTCATCCTGCTGGAGGAGCTGTGCTTGGGCAGAGTGGGAATAAGCATCTCAGTGCCACTTGGTTGCAGCAGCAGGAGCTGATCCTTGATCCTCTTATTCAGCACAAACCCTCCTCCAGGGCCATGCAGTCCTGGCCACAAGACAGAATGCCCTGCAGAAGGGTGTGACCTCTTTCCATAGCCCAGCTCCATGGTGTCAGCCTTGGAATACGTGCACTGAAGAGTACAATCACATTTTGTGAAAACACTGGTGGTAGTGTTGTGGCTGAGATGGGCTAGAGGCACAAGACCAGCAGAGTTTGCAGAAGGAAATTAAATTTTCTATTAATTATGGAATAATGAAGAATAAATTTTTAATCACCTAGCTCTAAATCATGCTTGTGTTTCAAAACCAGGGTGGGGTTCTTTTGGTGTTAAGCAGCCCTAACCCCTGAAAAATAGCAAAAGAAAGCTGTTTGTGTTTATGAAAGGATTGCTGCCAGAAAAATGTTTTTGCCAGTGCTGAGATCTGTCCAAACTGTGTGGCAGGGGTGCATCGACTGGATATGTTAAAGAGTAAGCTTTATTATTTCAGTGAATTCCAATTACTCTATCAAAATAAAACAAACTTCCTCTTAGGAGGAAATCAAAAAATGTTACCGGAAGAACTTAGAAAGAAAGTCATCAATACCATGGTCTTGATATTAATTTAATCAAAGTTAAACCATGATAAGCACAAATAGTAAATTAAGATCAAACAATGTTTATAAAATCAGCATAAGTCTTGGCTTGTAACTTGATATAAAAATAAGAAGTGAATAAGATATGTAGTATTGCCAAGCTAGTAGATTTCTGAAGTTGAATATGGGATTAATCAGAGTCCATTAATCTTACTTTTCTGTCTACATAATATATAAAGAAATTTTACTTTTTCAGCCTCACTGATCATTTTTACCATTAACATTTCTTAGTTCACACAAAACACTCATATACTGCTACATTCCTGCTTTTAATAGGAATAGTTCCTGTAAGAAACTGTGCAAAATATAGATTTGACATTGCACTGCTTCTGTCTTCAGAAGTCCTTCTTTATCTTCGCATCCATTAGCTGACTGTTTGCAATATGGATTTATTTCAGTCTGTTTCTTATACCATCAAGGTCTTTAAATGAAGTTCTGCCCCTGTACATGAAAAGACTTCTTAATTTGCAGTTTCATATTATACAAAGATTAACAGTAGAAGGTTATTAACAGTGCAAGGTTATTAACAGCGTGTATAATATTATTTGAACGATAGCAGAATCCTGTGGAATCCTATTTCAGTATAACATTATTAGCGACAGAAGTATTCTGTGCTTTTTCCTAGAAGGACCTACAATAAATTACTGCAAATCAGTTTGCATTTTAATCTCCTTTTCAGCTAGCAGTTGACAATTTTGTGGTCTATTAGAGGCCGTGGTTGCTCAGAGTAAATGTTGAGAAGTGAATGTACTTTACCATTGTCAAAGCTAATAATAGTATTACTATTATTTCAAAAAAATTTCTTTCTGGTTTACTTAAAATCATTTCAGATACACTTGGAAATTTTGGAGTTTAAGCCTAGCATTCAGTATGCTAATTTCCTAAACTCTGATGACCGCCAAATCACATAATGTCTCACTTGAGCATAATCTAGGAAGGAGAATAGGGGAAGCACAGAAATTATATCAGGTCTTTGGTTTATATTGGAAATTTGGTTTGTAAGGTGCTAGAGGTTATCATTTCTGACTCTAAATGGGGCTTACAATTAGGCACCTCTGAGATTTGTTAGCAATCCTCAGCAGAATGTCTTTGTCCCCCAAGCTCAGCTGATATCAGGGATAGCTCAGCAGTGTGTTTTCCCCTGCCTCACCACAGGCACCCACATGGACAGCAACCCATCCAGAGCTGTGTCTAGGAAACCCTCTCAACACTGCTCACAACACCTGCATTGATGGTTCCACTATCAAACCACATGGCAGGTGTAGACATCTTAAACTGCCTTGACTGTTTATAAAGGAATCATAAAGGTCTAAGATCTTAATCAGCACCTGAGCTGAAAACACCACAGACTTAGAGGAATCTGCTATTACATCAAGAGAATACACCCACACATACCAAACAAAACTCTTCTTGTCCAAGCCAAGGGAATACTTTCCCTGTAAAGTTGTAAAATCTCACAGTTGTTCTCAATTCTTGTTCCTGTGAGAATTTCTCATAAATTCCTTGCAAAATCAACCTAGGTGCACAAAGATGCACTTTAAAAACACTTGTTCTAGTTTTCTACTAGAAAAATAAAAGAAGGATTTGCAGTTGAAGGATAGACATGTCATAATTTTGTAACCAAAATATCCTCAACCCTAGGAGACTTGTTTTACCAGCACTTTGTTTGTTTAAATTCCCTGCTGCAGCATATGCTGTGGGATGCTCATATAGATTTGCCCCTTGCTGCTATCACTGCTTTTTAATCTTTGTATTGTCCAGCCCTACTCAGACAAGGGCTGTAGTGCAGTTCCAGACTTCATTTCCTCTGGTAAAAAAAACAATTTAATAAATTTCAGTCCTTTCTCACCCCAGTTATTCGTTCCCTCCTTGTACCACAATTTATCACCTCCTAGTTGTGCCCATGTTGCAGGACAATGTGTGTTCAGTGCATGCTGTAAATTAGATTAATGAAATAATCTGGGTTGAAAAGACCCCTTTTTTTTTTCTTTCTGGAGCATTTTTCTTAGCTTAGAACATTTTGTTGATCCTATTGAGTAAAATCTTATCAAGCACTCCACTGGCAGAGCAGAGGAGATAAATATCAGTAAGGGAATGGAAGCAAGCAGCTTGAAAGGAAAATATTGTCAGAAGGAAAATTGTTCATGGACCTCCATCCTTAGATACTGGAGAACCAGGAACACCCATTTTCTATGATATGGAAACCCTGCAGTGCAAGAAAGCCTTGAAAACAAATTTAGTCATGACTATGAAATCCACAAATATCAAGAGCTCTTAAAGTCTAACAAGTACTTTGGAATTTTTTTTCCAGAACAGAAAGTTGTTATTTGTTTCTTAATTTTATTGTCTATTCAGCTCTCTGCCTGGGTCCTGAATTTGAAGATCTGTAAGAGCTGACTTTGCAGTTCCCAGTTGAAAAGCTATTTTTACTGATTCAGAAGAAGGTTCTGCACCCTCATCACTCACAACATTTTTGTTGCATGGCTTCTTTTCAGCTAAGAGTGTGAGGTAAACTGACACAGAACAGACAAAGCCTTGAACACATAGCCTGTGACATTTGTGGAACACACAGAACTTCTGTGCACAGTGCAAAGCAACAGCCAAAAAGTCCATGACTGAGATCCCAACAAGAAATGAAAACCCTGGAGACACCTCTCTCACCTCTAGGCTTAGGTAATGGGTATGGAGGGCATCCCTACCCCAGCTCAGCAGGACCACACAGAGCAGGGCTGTAGAGAGCTGGGCTCTGCCAACACCAGGGCAGGGGCTGACAGTCCTGGGGGCTGACAGGGGTCCTGGGCCCTGGGCAGGGCAAAAAGAAAGGATGAGTGAAAGTGAACCCAGGGGAGCCCTGGGTATGGGCAGGGAAGGGAGCTTCTCCATGCCCGTGGGGCCACGAGAGGCCAAGAGTCAGGTCAAGGAGCGATGGGGTGAGGGAGGATAATGTCATAAAATAAATCTGCCACAATGCATTTGCCATGGGTTAGGTGAGAAATTGCAATGAAAAATCCTGGCAGATTTCTCAGTATGCTGAATGCTTTTTGTTGTGATATTGATATAGAAATAAAGCATACTTTAGGCCTCCAAGCCACTGAAAAGCAATCATAAAACCACTGCAACCAATAAACTTACCACAATGGAAACAGAAATATAAAATAAATGTTTAAGGCCTTCTGTTGCCTCCTGTGAGAGGAGGGGCGTCTGCTCTATTCTTATAAATATCACAGAAAACATTTTAGACAAAATTTATTGCAAATATATTTTCATTCAAGCCTGACTGATCCTGCTTCCTTCCTCCTCCCACTGCATTCCTGATTTAAGAAAAACAAAACTGGGTTTTATATGTGGGTCTCTCATTCCTCAGCTTTCCTTTTAATCTCATGGGATTTTAATCTAATTTCTTTGGGATATTAGTCCTCAAGGGGAAGACAAATATTTTGTCCCCTTCTGCCTTATTTTATGAATAGGTAAAGCAGTTTAAAAAAAAATAATAATCCAAGTAGAGAGCCAATCAGTTGTTTGGGGGTATTTTCCTACCTTGAAGAAATAGTTTAGTGTTCTTACTGGGAGGTTTTCTGAAGGACAGAAGGCAGCTCCCATAGCAGGGGGACAGGCAGTGCATTTCAGAGAGGCAGCACCCGGGTGCTGGGGCAGGTGAGCACACCTCAATCCCAGCTCCCCTTCCCTGCCCATCTCACCCTCGGCTCAGCCTCTGTGTGGCAAAGAAGGTGAAGAACCAGAGACATTTACTCGAGGTGTTACATCAGCTTGTGCCTAACCCAGGTGTGCACCTACAAACCCCTGAATGGGAGGGCTTTGTCCAGAGAAGCTCTGGGATGTGGGAAGGACCTGTCATACCTGTTACACAGCTGCTGGCCTCTGTGCTTTCTTCTGAGTTTCCTTCATTTCAGCTCTTTCAGCTGAAAGAAAACCTACTCTCACTTTTCTCCATTGTAAACCCTACTGTACATTGTTTGGAAACGGTTATGAGAAGTAGCTCTTGTTCTAAGATATAGGTTTTAACATTTTATTTTGAATTTGAGGGAGAATGGGTCCTTTGCAATTCTCTTACTGCTACTTTTGGACAGTTTATATTTTATGAGGCTGGATCACATCAAATGGCTGCAACATACTTTTTTCCCAGTGATAGTTTCTAATTACTGCTTAACTATAAAACTGAATGAGGGATTAGATGAGCAGTAGAATGACAGAGTTCAACAACAACATTCAAAATGAAAAATAACCTCACTGGGGGGAGTAGGGGGCAGGGAGGAAAACAACAACATGTGCAACCCATTTTATAATTCAGGACAGTCTTGAACATTTCAGCTATTGCTTCAGCTTGGCAGAACAAAAGGCAGAAAAAGGCGGATTACCAGAACACCCCAGCTTTAGGGTTTGTATGAAGACAAGGTGATGTATTTTGTTGACTTTCTCAACTGAGATTTATGTTCTGATTTGTTGATTTATAATTTTTATAATGGTTCCATACGTCTAATACAAAAAGTCTTTCATTTCCAGGTATCACTTTCAAGCTGTCATTTCACAATATGCAGTCCCTAACCACTCATTCCTGCCTCCCCATATTGTACCACCTCCACAGTTGTGTCAACACAACTGTTTGTGGAACTGCAATCTAGACTGGATCACTGAACTGATTTGGATTACAAATAACATTTGCTTTGGAGGGGACAGGGCGTGGGAATGAGCAACTGGGGGCAGAAAAGGGCCAGCTGAGATGGAGAGGAGGAAAAAGAATGGGAAACTAGTCTTACCACTGATTCTGAACTATTGTGAAATGGAATTCATACTCACCCTTTAGCTAGCACAGCCTTGCTTTTCAACTAGTATTAATCAAATTAGACATATTGAATTCTTGTTCCCATTACATTTATTACAAACAAGAGGATAAGTTCCATGAAGAGTTTATGAACCATCAGTCAAGACTACATTAATCCCATATACTGTTCCTGCTCTACCAAGTGAGTCAGTAACAAACATCACTACTGCAGATGCCTAACCCAAACCTCAGGGAGTTCAATGAAGGTACACCTGGCTAAATGAGCAAGAGGCAGGGAGTGAGTTCTAGCCCTGATCTTAATCACTGCCACAGTGATTTGATAGTTCATTCCCCAGCTCTGCACTGGCCTGTCACATCTTGCTTGTTAAGACAAGTCTTATATAAGAAGACTAACCTGAAGCAGTGTGGCTCCAGATCAGAGGAAACACATGCACTTCAGGCCAGTTACTCATTCCTATCCCACTTTTGTTATGCAATATCAAGAGACCTGACTGCCCTTCTTATGCTTTCAGAAGGCTTCAGGTCAGAATCCAGAAAATGGAGTGCCAAAACAAGTTATTCATATTTGAATGAACACTGAATACTAAAAGTTGGAGAGGGGCTTTTTACAAGGGCATGTAGAGATAAGACAAAGGACAGTGGCTTTAAACTGAAGGAGAGGAGAATTAGATTAGATATTATGAACAACTTCTTTACTATGAGTGTGGGGAGGCACTGGAACAGGCTGCCCAGAGAAGCTACAGACCCCCATCCCTGCAAGTGTGCAAGGCCAGGCAGGATGGTGCTCTGAGCAACCTGGTCTAGTGGGTGACATCCCTGCCCATGGCAGAGCTGTTGCACCTAGATGATTTTTTTAAGTCCCTTCCAACCCAAACCATTCTATGATTCCATGGATTTCACACAGAGAAGTGAAAGCAACACAAGCACATTTGTAGCCCTGTATATTTTGTTTAAAATAGATCTGGAACTAAAGGAATTCAGGGACAGAATTAGAAGCTGATTCCATGAAAGGATGATTCCTTCTTTTAAAAATTACCCAGTGATTACCCAGTGTGATTACTCAGTGACCTGGAATAATAATTTAATGACATCAGTCTGTTAAGTAAACGATTTTATAACAAAACAGTTGAGTGACCTACATACAATTCCTTATTTATAGCACAAGTATCAACAGTACATAAAACTGTAATTAGATTATTTTTCATAGTTTGGTCGAAGAACTGCTAAAATAATTGCTATGTCATCAGCTTGAATGATGATTTTGTCATATCTTAAAACATTATTTCATGGGTTTATGTCAGCTTTCTCATAAAGAACAATCTTATCCCAGCCACCCTATCAATCTACATAAATAAAAACCTAAGAAATTTTCTAACTTGTAACAATGATACAGTGCAATAACTTGATTTTTGTTATCAAAACATCCTTGGGATTATGAATAGAATCAAAGTGTCTCTCTTTAATAGAAAAAGATAAGATCTTATGTCCTCTTGATAAGAAAGTCAGCATTTCCTATTTTCCAAGTAATTATTATTTGACTAGCCATAGACCCACAAGTAGTTGTGGTTTGCAGTCCAGCCTGTTCTGTACTAGGATAGAGCTAAGTACAATCTAAGTTAAAATATCAGTCATATTGAATGGAGAAAAAGAAGTCAAGATTTATGATTTCTCTGAATGTCTGCCTGTGAACACTGCTGATAGTGGATAGTGTTTATGGGCAGACACATTCATATGCTCTTATTTAATCCTGCTTAAACAAAGGTTATTTTGGACAAGGTTATGATTGTCACTGCCTTAGACCAATTAGTGCCCCATGTATTATCTTTTGACAAAAGTGCTACGTAATTTCTCATGTATTTGGGCTCCATTGGAAGCATTTGAAAGTGAATGACTCTCCAGAAATATTTAATCAAGCTTGAATTTACCAGGACAGCTACAGACATAACAGGTTTCCTTCTAGCACAGGATGCCACTGTATGCAAATTTTCCTCCTGTACTGAGGTGGAGAAATGTGGCTGTCCAACTCCTGCTTCTGATCATGAAAGTCTTTACCCTGTTAATAAAAATCATCACTTTTCTCATTCCATTTTCACCCACAGCAAACAGACAGATAAATAACAAAACCAGAATTTACAATACAAAAATCACACTGCAATTTTTTTTGCACAGAAGTAATTGCCAAATTCTGATTAGATACAGCCTGTATCCTTTTGGAGGAATGAATCTACACCCTCAGTCTCAAAGAACAGTTACAGAAGGGAATGACAGTATTTGCCTGCCTGCAATGCCTTGTCATTTTTATTAGATCTGAACAATGCTGTCATAATGGAAAAGATCCAGTGAACAACAGCTCTGTAAAGGGTACTGTATGAGGAGACATGTATGAGGAGTTCAAAGACTGATTTAACTGACACATAGAAGTACAATAAACAGATCAGGATGATTTTCCAAATTCTGGAACAGGAAGACCTGCAGTGTATAGAGTGACAAGCGATTTCTGGGCCATGGTTTCACACTACCAACAGTTCACCTGCAAGATTTTTAGTTTTGTGTTCAACCTCACAGTGTGGTGCCACAAACAATTTTTCAGCAGTGCTGATGGTCTGTTTTCAGCCTCATGCCACAGTACAGGCCAGAAGAATAAAAAAGGGAATAGAGTATCTGAAGACAGTTTTTTCACTGAGCACTTTATACCATGAAAACACATCTTGGGTACCTTTTCAGATATTCACATTAGGCAAATCGAAATAATGGAAAACACAAGTTCTTCTTAAAAATTCAGACCTTTAAATAATAGCTCAGAATAAACTGTCAAAGAAATTCCTAAAGGAAAAATATGCCACCCAAGAAATATAAAGATTATTCTTTTTGGATTTTGGTCTGTCCTAAGCAAGAATTGTGTTCTATTTGCCTTTTCTGATGTACAGATATCAGTTTCTTCTTGTAGGCATTAAAAAACTCTGTAGAAAAGTGGTGGGTTCCATAAATAAAACAAAAAAATTAAAACCTACAATACATTATTGGGAAGTCTCATCAGAGAGTTTTTTAAAGCTGCAACTGAAGTCACTGCAGACAACAGCTGAAGTTGCTGCAAAATAAATTAATTGTTGAAACAGATGGCTGAAGTTATATTCCCTTATATGTGGAAAAACAGTAAGAGTTATTTGTTACCTAGAAGCAAAGTGAGAACTATTTGTTACCTAAAAGCTGCAGATTTAAGCCAGTTTTCCAGCAACTTCATAACAAATAATATTTATACAAAGCATAGGATATCCTGTGTTTCTAAATTTATAACTAGAAAAAAATTGGCAATACTGTCCAAATACATATATTTTACTTCAAAATTTAGCTTCACGGTAATACTACTGGTTTAGATTCAGTTTAAAAGTTACTGTCAGAAATTCCAGCATACTGAATGGGGAGCACCATAAACCCCATTCCATTATCAGTGAAAAGCTCAACACAGTTTTATTAAGAATAGTGCTCTCAGTTTCCCTACTGTGATTCATGAAGCCAAGTAGGCAATTATGTAAAACAGCTCATGGTAAGTATAGAATAAAATAAAATTGATCATTTTGGTTACAAAAATCTCAGACCACTTTATAAAATGCTATGTTGTTTCCCCATCAGCTTCAGTAAGTATTAAGTGTTGTCTGTATCTCAAAAAATAGAGCTTGTTTTGCTAAAAGTTATGTTGACAATTTTCATAGTCAGATTACTGCGTATTGCTAAAATTTATTAAAATTTAATTGCAAGATAAGAATAAGAATCCAGGAGAACAAAAGGAACAAGATGCTCAAGGACAAAGTTCCTGTGTAGTGTAAATCAGAGGAGTTTCTAGATTTCAAAGACTTCATTTTAATCCATATCTGCTAAAGGCTTAATTCTTTTAAGTACAGAGATGCAGACAATGCTTCAGTGAATTTATTTTTCTGCTGAAGGTCTACAGACAGATTCCTGCTCACCTCACCCACTCCCACTTACAACAATCTAAATGCTCAGAACCTACCCAGAGCGATCAAGAGCAGGGAAAACAGAGTCATGAGTTGTCAAGAATCGGAGACCTGGAACCTCTGGGAAAGGAATTTTTCTTTCCATGTTTTGTTGCAGCTGAAGATTTACCTATTGAGAGTATTTTTCCATGCTTCAAGCAGGAGCTTTTCAGTTTTCTTGCAGAAAAGCAGCAGTTTGGCCCTGGTCCCCTGGCAGCAGGAACATGGTCACTGCAGAGCACAAAAAAGGCCTCAGAAACCAAAACACTGTGCTCATTTCCCCACCACAATGAATTGCCATCTGAAAGGTGCCAGATCCACAAAACTAGGAGTTCAGGTAGACAGAGGGCTAATAGAAAAGCACCTGGTCTTCCACTGCTTTTTCAGATGCATCTAGGAGGAGATGGTGCCCATGTGTATCACCAAAGGCTGGCTCTCACCAGTAGATCCTGTAGAAGTATGGCAACTGGCAGAAACAAGACAAGTTCCATGTCTGAGGAAGTGTGAGACAGAGTAATGACAAGGATAGGCTGAACTGTTGAGAAATTAATGTGTTTCAAAGTGTATATGTTTCAGACAGGAGTCACTTCAGGAGGGCCTCAGGAGTAGTTTAACTGAGTAAGTAACTTCATTGGAGAGGGAGGAGAAAGAAAGCTAAAATTACCTGAAATATGTGGGTATGCATGTACATTTTGTCCTCTCAAACTAGCATCTGGAGGAATAAAAAAAACTAACAAGAGTCTGAGAGAACTGATCCCAAACTTTTAGGATCAGTTCTGTCTGTTTTAACACTTTAATTTTATTTGCAGACTGCTCTATGTCTTTTTATTATGAAGCTTTGTGGCAGGCAGTTTAAATGTTTTCAAGGACCAGAAGCAGACAACTTATTGCAGTCTTTCCTTACACAATCTGTGAATGGCATAATTTTAATCTACTGTTGATTATAATTTAAAAATATTTTATTTTACAGAGAACTTATTGAACTACTTTCAATGGTCCTGAAATAAAACTGCAGTGATGGCTTAATAGTCTTGAATAATGGTTCATATGATAAAGTCTATCTCTACAAGGAAGTCTAGACATGTCTTCCTAAAACTCATCCCCCAAACCACCTCCAAGTTTGTAGTTGACATACCAGGAATTTTATTTGCTGTCTTTGGAGCTGAGCAGCAATTTTAATACTATTAGTTAAATTCTTAATAATTTTAAATAGACCTTCACTAAATTATTCTTTTAGAAATGTCTTAACTATCCACTAGATGAGACCATCAGAGAAAGCTTTATCTCTCTTCTCCCTTCTTTGCTGAAAATTGACAGTAATTATTAAGAGATAAAGTGTGATAAGCATCAAAATTTCTCTTCACATTTTGTAGAAAAAACTAATTACTTAATTTGGTCGTTATGAGGTTGATATTAGAAGGGAAAAATGCATACATTTGAGAAAATGCAAAACAAAATATATCACTGAAATTCAGCTAAAGGGTAGCAATGTCACACGAGGCAGAGGAGCTGGTATGGGACACTTTGCATTCTGCATCCAGTCACCTGGCATGTGTCAGCATCTTCAAGATTACCCCTCAGCACATGAGAGCCATCAGTTTCCACTGAGCATGGGAGCTGCTATTACAGCAAGCATAAACCCAGAATGGTTATGCTCCCCCATTTGTAGCAGTATTTAAAGTATTTGTGCCTATCTCATAAGCTTTTTCTGGCCTAAAGGCTTTTGCTATTTTACAGTGCAGGGTACATTATGTTCTGTGCTCTGGAATATCTCCTATCTGTACTTCACACACAATTGAGACATGAATCATTCCATAGCAAGACAATTACTACATTACAGATTTTCCCTTGTCTGTAGTTTTCTTTCCCCCATGTTAGAATAGCTAAATCTTTGACTCTACTTTTATTATAACTAAACTTTTCAGATATTTTGTCTTAGTTGCCTTATGTATTTTGTATTAAACCAAGGTATAATAATAATAATAATTTTTAAAAATTCTTTTATTCTTTCTGAAAATTGATACTCCCTCTCCCCCTTGAAATACACAGCTTTTTAAGAGACTTCTGAACACATGATCTTGAAAGACTTTTGGCATACAATAACAGCATTTGAACTCTGAAACAAAATCACCTTATAATGTCATAAATTAATGAGTATTGACATTTGTATCACACAGCCTTTTTCTGAAGCTCCAACATGCAGGTCCATATATCTTTTGAACTCATAGATTTTTTTGCTATCTAGTTATCATAATATATTATACAGTATTTTGGGACAATCACTGAAACACAATAAACCACTCAATTTGCAAAAACCCCTTATTTTTATGTCATTAATTGAAAGAAATCAATGGGCTGCTTTCCAGTGGTACTTACCACCTAGGAGTGCCCAGTTCCTCTGGACAGAGTGGAAAGACCTTGCATGGAAGTAAAAATATGACTTTAGAAGCAAGACCTTCTCCGTACTAATTTTAAAAGATCTAGAAAAGGCAAATATATTACTATGCACATACTTAGGTGTGTATATGTTGTTTTTGTATGATACCATTTATTTATAAGTGGCATAATATTATATATTATACCACTTATAATATCATCATTGGTATGACTTAGGGAATTTCACATATGCAGACATCCTTGTAAGGTTGGTAATGGAATGAATGAGGAACACAAAAGTGCCATCTGTGCTTCTGTGTTAGTGATTTACAACAAAGCACATCAGTGGTGTTCAGTGCAGTTTCCCTCCAGAGGTAATAAAGGTTGAAGAAAGAAACACACACTTCACTTGGGGCCACCACTCAGGGCACCTCACATGAAGCATGAGCTCAAGGTCCTCCAGCAGTCACCTGCCATGGATGCCACTGTGTGTGCCATGGGCCACAAACCTTACTGTCCTTCTGGGTACTACTGGAAGGCATTTAAATAATAATGTAATTATCAGGCCAATGTGGGTTCACAAAGAGAAAGTCCTTTTCAACTAATTTGATATCTGTCTCTAATAAGCTCACTCATCTAGTGGATGAATGGAAGGTAGTGAATGTAGTTTATCTTGATTTTTGTGAGGCCTTTAATACTGTCCTTCACATTATCTTTCCATACAAGTTGTCCAGCTATGGGATGAGCAGGTTCATAGTGTGCAGCACAAGGAGCTGGCTGAAGAGCAGGGCTCAAGGGGTTGCAGGAAATGGGGCCACATCACAGTGCTGGTGACTGGTCACTGACAGTGACAATCAGTTGTGACAATCTGTTCAGTGTGTTTATCAACAACCTGGATTCAGGACTGAATGCACTGTTGCAAGTTTGCTGATGATAACAAACTGGGAAGTGCTGTAGACTCCCTTGAGGAACAAGAAGACTTACAGGGGATCTAGATAGACCGGATCATTGCACAATGATAATTAGGATAAAATTTATCAAGTCTAAATGCCTTATTCTGCACATAGGATTGGAAATGCTACACACAGGTATGAATTTGGAGAAGACTGGCTGCAGACCAGCCCTGCAGAAGGGATCTGGCAGTGCTGGCTGACAATGGTTTCAGTAGGAGTCAGCAGGGAGCTTAGGCAGCCAAGTGGGCAAATCCCATTCTGGGATGCATCAAAGCCAGCATCACCAGTTGCTCCAAAACAGGTGATTATCCCACTGATCTCAGCACTAGTGGACCCCCACCTGGAGTACATGTGTAGTCCTGAGCCCCACAATATAAGAAGGATATGAAGGTCCTCTAATGCATCCAGTGGAGGGCAACAAAGCTGATGAAAGGGCTGGAAAGCAAGTCCAGTGAAAAGTGGATGAGAACTTTGGACAGGTTTAGTTTGGAGAAAATGAAGATGGCAGGTGACCTCATTGCTCTCCACAGCTTTCTGAGGAGGTGGAGAGATAGGTGCTGACGTCTTCTTTCTGGGGTCCAGTGATAGGATGTGTGGGAAGGGCTCAAAGCTGCATAAAGTTAGGTTCTGACTAAGTACTAGGAAGCATTTCCTTACTGAGAGGTTCCAAACCATGGAAAGGCTTCCTAGAGAGGAGGTTGATGCCCCTAGTCTGTCAGTGTCTAAGAGGCATTTGGACAATGCCCTTAATAACAGTGGTTAATATTTGATCAGGCCTGAATTTTTTAGGCAGTTGGACTGGATGATCATTTAGGGCCCTTCCAACTGAAATATTCTGTTCTGGTCTATCATATATGCTGTTCTGTTCTGTAGATGCAATGCAGATATACAGTTCTGGAACCACAGTAGATTTCAGCAAGATAAAACTTAGCTCTTCCACTTTGCATTGCGCCACCTGCTCATAGAGATGTACCACAAGCATAAAAAAATATTAAATTTTAAAAAAAATCTGAAACACATGCCCATCATTTGTGTAAGATTTCTGACATACTTATTTGTGCATTCTCACAAAATGCAGCCTCATGATCTGTAAATAGTGTGGTCATTCCAGGTTTATTCCCAGAAAACATTTATTTCACAACCCCATGTATATATGCATGTAGAAAATAGGCAGAGATTCAATGTATTACTTAGACAAATGTTGTAAATACCTAATCTTTAAGTAAAGGTAGTCTCACGGTGATTTCAGTGAATGTTAAATTCTATAGCCCTTAAGCAGTCACTGACAAGCAAATAGTAACTCACCTTCCAAAGAAAGAATATGAATTTACACAGCATTTTTCACCAATATGGAATATATTTTCTTGTATTTCTTGCTTTTATAATCAAGAATTTTACATTTTAGTTAAAGGTCTATAGTTCATATTTAAATATGGAGGTGCTTTGAAAACCAGCTGGTGAAAAAAAAATGGTTTATTTTATTTATTTCTTATAGACTACAGAAGAGGACACAAATAAAAGTTTCCGCAACTTATTTTGCACCAGGCTGTAACATTTCTGCTGTGCATTGGCCCACAAATCCTCCTATTTACATTTTTGTTGGTAAACAAATGGAAGATCACTGAGCTGTGATAGTTTCCAGTTCAAACAAACCAAAACCAAATTTAGGTATGAGATGTATGCATGGCTTTCATGCACCACGTTATCAGCAGGAGTTAACCAGGAGAGCCATGGTTTGCCCATGCAGAGCCAACATTCCACTCATACCAGGGGACAGTAATGCTACTGAGGTTACAGACATCTCTTCTGATGTTTCAAACTTCAATTAGAGATATGGTTGGCAGTCAGCAAAAGCCTAAGCAGTATAAAAGGCCCAGAAACTGATATAGGAGCTTAAATTAATAAAGGGTTTCATTCCATTGTATTAACCCCTCCTTTCGTAGTGAATTCATGGAGCTCCCTGTTGCTTCAGTGACAGACTTCAGCAGCAAAACTGAGCACACTCTTTGTGTACAAAGTGCATCTTCAAGTTTAAAATAATGACATCTATGTAAAAATCAGGAATAGTCATGAGATACAGGCATGGATTTATGTGGGAGCAGTAGGAAGATCATTTTGGCAGCAAGTTTTATCTATAACCCGACCTCAAGGCAATAAAGATTAAATACATTTGTCAATAGCCATTGATGCAAGCCAAATACAGTATTGCTTAGAGAAAATGTACACTTGCAGTGCTGACAGCCAAACCCATCCTCAAGGCAGGCTGCATTCAGGGAGCACACCTCTGTACAGCATTATGCTACTTGGAAAATTTTAGTCCCTTTTCCTCTCCATGTCTGCATAGACTTGGAATCAAACATTCTTCCTGCAGTGAGCTCTGTGTACATGCTTTGTGTGTTGTTTTAATTTTAGTACTTGGCTGGTAGTAAGTTCACAGCAGTAGCATTATAAATAAAATGAAAAGGCCACCTTCCATCTCAGACAAAAACGAAACAAAAATACCCCAAACAATGAATATGAGTTGAAATAAATTCTGCAGACCATGAAGATACTATTTGTATGAAATTACAAGTGACTTGATGATTCAAAAATCTATTCCCCTTAACTTCAAAGAGCAGGTGTATTTAATATGTCAAAATACTAAGTATACCTTCTAAATCTATTGTCCTTATTCCAGCATGTTGACAGCAAAATTAGGGAAGAAAACAAAAATTAAGACTTCTGGAACTGTCATGATGCGAGAATGCCAGGAAGGACAGGAACAACTTGAAGTCAGTGGATTTCTGAAAAAGATAGAAGCTCTGTCAAAACATAATAATTTAGATTTTAGAGAGAGAGGGAGATGTATTTCTAGGACAGAGTGAAGAGATTCTTTCAACCAGGAAAGGCAGTAGTCAGTGAGAAATGTTTTATTAAATTAAAGGTTTCTTCCCTGTTTTCTATAGGAGGTGGAAACTGAGTGCCAGATTTATGTCCCTGCTAATGTCCAATTGTACAAGCAGCAAAATATCAATCAGAACTTCTGCTTTCATGTAGTGTTTAATGCCTTTAGGCCTCAAAAGAGATGCCAGAGGAGAGTATTTGTCGCTTCACTTTTTGGACCAACTCTGGTTTATTCCTGCAGTTCTTGTCTCAGGCAAGACTCCTGTTAGTGCCAGAACGTCAGCCATGCTCATCCTGAGGGCTGAGGTAAGGTGGGTGGGAGCAGCTCCTGTCTTTAGGGGATCAGGTCCCCTTTTGCTCACAGGACATGTGTGAAGGTAGAGCATTTGCCTGGGGAAACAAAAATTTTCTTCCTGTCATATAAACAAAGTACAGCAGGCAGATATTACCTTAATAAATAATAAACTGCGAAATGCTCAGAGACAAAACAAGATTGGTAACTTTTTTTTAATGGAGGAGAAGGGAGGAAGAACAGAGCTAGAAAAGTACTGCAGAAAGCTTTTAAGCCTTAACTTCTAGTAAATAATTGGCAGCAAATGTCTAACAATTTATATGAGGGAATAAAAATATTCATTGTGTGTGTATGTGTGTTGGCTTTGAATACCATGGTCACCCTCCAGCTAAGGAGCTGTTTACATCTGCCAGCCAGCAGCCAGACAGCAGCAGGGAGCTGGCAGAGCCCTCGTGGGCTCACTGTGTGCGAGCCCAGCCAGGGAGCAGAGCCAAGACTCCCCGGCAGGCAGGAGCAGCACTCTCCTGGAGAGCTAAAAATGAGCTCCCCACCTGCTGCCTGAGCCCACAGAGGTGCTGAGCTCAGGTTCAGGGGATGCTGCTCCCCACCCTGCACAGCCTCCTCCACGGCTCCTGCCACTGTCGCTGCATTCTCTGCTAGGGCCTCTTCGACACAGCCTGATAGATTTCACTCAAAATTTTCAATGCCTCAAAGTTTCAGCCTGTGGTTTGCTAGTTTTTGGTATATTACTGCAGTCTTTATATGCAAAGCAAAATAAAATTATCAGAAGATTGTCTCTCATTTCCTTAAATCTCCAAGAAAATTTCTCTTGAGCTCAAATATGCTGTCAAATAATATTTTTACTAACCTGTCTATTTTATTCAGATAAGTCCTCTAGAAGCAAGGTATGAAAAAACATTTTTAAACTCACTAGGAAATGAGGTGAAGAGAGGTGAGTTACAATTGAGATCTTCACAGATTTGAAAGGGTTGTTTGTACTTCGAACCAGAAAAAAAAAAAAAGAAGTTAGGTTTCAAGACTGTTAGAAGAAAAACATGAAATTTTAATAAGTTTTTACATAGTGTTTCCAAACAGAGCAGTCAAGAATCAAGAAAAAATGAATGAGATTGGCTTAAACATCAAAACCTGTGATATATTTGTAGTCCTTTATGTCTATTTTAAAGCATTGGGCATTTTTAATAATGACGATAGCTAGGAAACTTCTAATAAAAAACTGGAGAATCTTCTATGTCTAAGGGAAATGTATAATGCTAAAGAGAAGCATAAAGTTACAAAGCTCTGTAAACTGAAGCATTATTTAAAGTTTTGGAATTGTGGCATAAGTTGAGTATTAGAAATTTCTTCATGATAAGAGATAATTTGGTCATCAAAAATATCAGATTTCAAAGTCTAAAAAGTTTCATTTAAAGGTTTGGGGATTTGCCTATAAAATCGTTTAGAGCAGGGCATGCTGCAGAAAGTGTTTAAGCTCAAACATGATTAATGAAAAAGTGTTGTGATTTATTTTTGTGACTAGCCTTAGTGATAAATTAAGTCTGGTGCATTTCAGAGCTCAGCACATGCTTTGTAAGTGTGATGAGTGAGAAATTCTCAAGTGCTTCTCATGGAAGCAGAGAAGTTCATCCTGCTCCTATGGAGTTTCTGATGTTCTGATGGCAACAGGGAGGAAAATAGAGAAGGTCAAAAGCTCTATGACCTGAGGCATTTCTGGGGAGTGGAAACTGTGCTAGGAGTAAGCTCCTTCCCAGTTCCACAGGTCTCTGCACATTCACTTCTGAAAGAATGTCTTCCAGAGTGCAGGATAAATAAGTTTAAAACAGAAAATAAAACTCCTTGATCTATCTGAATCCTTCATTCAGTAAGTGGATGAAAGATAATTTTTAAGTAGGTAGTGAATGACATTAGCAAATGGATAGATGGGAGCGGATGAGTGATGAGACAATGAGTAAGTGAGGAAGGAATGACTGGTAGATGTGATTTGAAAGGACATAGCCCAAAGCTATCTTACAGCCTTAACAGGACTCTCTAGGAAAAGGGAAAAAAAAAAGCAGGAGAAGCACCTGAGCCACCTGCACCATCAGCTGTTGTCAAATATTTCACTGTTTTTTTTCCTTACTTTTCTTCTTGGGTTTTTGGAGGTTTGTTTTGTTTTGTTTTAACATCAGCACCTTTGATGCAATGATTGTACCAATTAGGCTTCTGAAATATACTGACAGCCCCAATTCCAGTCCAACAAGGGCTTATCCAGTTGCTTGTCTGGGAAACCATAATCTCCAAATGGAGCTTCTAGATACAGACATAGATACCCCCAGCTCCAATAAACTTACAACACGTTTTCTTAAAAGGCTCAGGCTTGTGCTCACCAGTTTAGCTGGGGTAGCTGAGGCAGCAGTCACAACTATCCCATCCATCTCCCAGCAGTGCCTGAGCAGGACAGATATCTGAATTACCTCTCTTTACAATTTGTCCTACAGCCATAAACAGAAACTGGTAGACATCAATGAGGGTATGTGAATGCCAATCTTACAGCTATATATCATGCTGGAAATTACAGCAGTAGAGAACTGGATGTCAATCCCATTTAAACTTCTTTGTTACTGTGGTTGAACTTTGAGCAGTGTGCAGCTGGGACAATGGCCACTTCCCAGCTTAATCTATTTCTAAATGGAAGTCAAAGCTAAGATTCACACAGTCTTCAGCTGAAGTCAATATACTGAAATCTTAATAAGTTTCAGGCTATTTTGTGACTAAGAGACTCTTGCATATTACCACTGATGCTAACAATCACTTAAAATGATTTGAAGTCAGTTTTTTAAATATCCTCTGAAACATAATTCTGTGGGACTGGTAGTCTAAATAATCCATGTTTATCAAACATTCCCACAGGAAATCTGACTTTTATTTCTAGCATCATTTACCTGTAGCATTACTTGGGATTGTAAAGCAGTGCATCAGAACAATATTCAAAAACAGTGTGGCACACTGAAAATCTCCAATTCTTTCAGTGTTTTCCAAAGTACTAAAAACTATGATTTTTACATTAGCCTTTTTTTTCTTCTATGCTGTTGACAACCTTAAGTAGAGTGTAACCTCCTTTATAGCTGTATAGCCTACACAAAAATATCTAAAGTACCCAAACAATCCAGAAATTCCACTTTCAAAGGTAATACCTATTGCTTTTGCATCTAGGTCTACTTTAAGGAGATGTAAGATTTCAGGCCTTCAGAGGATAAGATTTCTGTATGAATGTGGGCAATGATGCATAATGAATTGAAAGACAGAAGGAGACTAACATTTAGTTAAAAGCACTTTTGGATAAGACTGCTTGTTTCTTGATGCCCATGACAAGCTCTGTAGTTTGGCATGTCTCCTTGTGTTGCTTCTTGGAAGATTTCCCTAGGTAAAGTAGAACCTGGTGAATGATTACAGGGTTACAGAAAATCACTACCCACAGAATGTTGCTTCAAGAACTTAAGTAAGAGAGAAGTCACAAAGTTTTTCTTTCGTTCCCATCTTTTGGTAGAAGAGAAGGGAGCTACATTGAAGGGAGATAAAGAGCTTTTGTCAGAACAAAGGGAGAAGAAAGAAGGATACTTACTCAGCTACTCTTGAGGGGGAAAAAGGGTTAACTGTAACACCGGATTAAGCAGCAAGTTATGACATATATGAGTATTGTATGTCACAACATAACAGAGGAAAAGAGATTTTAAAATTATGACAATACAAGAATTAATAAAATCTATTGTGCTGTTCAGGACAAAAGTTAGCATGAGATGCTTGCTAATTCTGAAAATAAAGATTTAAATAAAATCTGACCAAAAAGCCCCCAAACACAACACTGTAAACGGCTAGTATTACATGTTTTAGACTACCACAAAGCTTTATAAAGGGCAATAATACTGCACAGAGGTAAAATGAGGATGAAATCACAGCTGCTCCAGCTCTATTGCTTGTTCAGTGGTCTTCAGTAAGAGTGACTGCAGACCTCTCTGCAGAGGAGAGAAAAACAGGGGAGTTATTTTCTTCACATTGGTCAACAGTGAAATTAAAATTCTTAAATCTTGAACTTTTTTTATTTTTATGACCTCGTTACCTCACCAATGCTTACAGTAGTACTGTGCAAAGCATATTTCCTCTCTAGAAACAGCACTGTTACTCACGTAAGGTGTTTTTTGAAACAGAAACCAGTCTGGCAGTCATCCTATTACAAAGCATCCTAGTAAAAGCAAATAGAAACCCACAGCTCACCAGGAGAAAAAACAATCCCTTCTGCTTGTGCTCTTGTGCTTACCTCCACAAGTAAGAAAACGAGTACGAAGTAAGTCTCCTGGTGACGCACAGTTCAATATGGCTGAAGTGTTACAGTGTGCTGCTTGAGTCATCACTGACAGGGTGCCAGCCTTACATTTGTTAGAGCAAACAGAGCTCAGCTTTAAATTTCCGTGCTGTTGCACAACTGTGCTATTACTTAAAGGACTGCTTGTACTCAAACAATAAAGGCCATCTATTTTCCTGTTACTGTGCTGATATAATTGTCCCTAGCACCGGCACATTTTCATACACACACATATGTATTTAAATACACACATACATTCCAGGATTTGAACTGTTCTGAGGGTATGCTCACTACTTGGCCTTCAAGGATCATTCCTTATTTTTACAGAAGACTTGAGGCTGCTGCAACTAGTGAGGGAAGAGGTGGCCATGTAGTCCAGCTAATGATGTGATTCAATTCCCTACCAATCTCAGTAGTCAGCAGGATGCACATGCTGAAATGTCAGAAAACAACAGCCATATTTGCTGCTGCTCTTTTCTGAAAGAGTAGTGCTATTATAACTTGTCTCTCACTTCCATTAACCACTCATTAGCACAGTCATTGCACTTACCAGGTCTCTGTTGGTTTTGTGGGAGATGCCCACTGATAGCATTGTGTACAGAAAAAATACCTGCAGTAATGCTGTTTGAAGAACTTTTAGCAAACACATTACTACTGAGAGTTTGGTTCCAGGTTTCATTAGACTTACAGTCTAGAAATGACAGATTCTAGGGTCTGTGTCCAGGAAATCCCAGGAAATGGTTGTGCCTAGGTGTCAGCAATGCAGTCAGAAGGGAGGCCAAATGGACAGAACCACCTGAAATCCAGGGAGGGCTGGCCATGGGGCAGCTGCCAACCTTTAGATGCAGCTTACTTCCTTTCAGAGCCTGAATCAAGATAGCAATGCTATTCTAGTTTAGTTTATCAGAGCAAATCATATGACTAATGATTAATCATTCAAGTATTTATCACTTCAGTATAATTTCTGCATACTATTATTGGGGTTGCACCTTCACTAGCGTGGCTCAGGCACGATTGGATCTGGCACTTAGGGACCATCTTTCAGCAAAGAGCTTAAAGAGCTTGAGATGTTGAATACTGACAACAGGTGAGGCTGCTGCAAGCAGAGGAACAAGGCACAACAGCTGTGAGTGAAAGCAGAAGCAACACAATTTGATATCATCTCCAGACTGCCCCTTGAGGTCATCCCTGCAGATCTGGGGCTCCTCACCCCCCATGAAGGAGAAGGGAAGAAGGCTGGTGGAAGGCACTGTGGGCAAAGGGCCTGAACTAGACTGCCCTGAGGCATGTGCTGCTCCAGCAGTGATGTGATACTGCTTGTACAGCCCTGCAAAAGTACTCCTTGGGTGGCTGTGCTCCAGCTTTCCACCTTACCACGTATTCCCCCATGCAAGCAGCACAAACACTTGTGACGTCTTCCTTCCTCAAGGAATCCAAGGAAGCTTGTGCCTCACCTACTCCAACAGGGTTGAAGTGAAGGGATAAAGCAAATTCAAAGGTAGTCAAATTATAGTAGGTCTTGAGCATCCCAAGCTTATATTTGTCCTTTATCTTTTCAATCCAAATGCTGGTAGGCAGAATTTCTGAGATGATTGTGACATAGAACTTTTCCCCTGCTTCAGCTTTTGATGGAGTTAAACTTTCACCTGATTTTTGTTATGACATACCTGCTTGGGGACAGTTAATGCTGGGAAAATCCTGCTATCATACCAGTATTTCTGGATTTCTCTACAGCCTTTCCATCGGCACAGTTGACTCTCCCATTTCATTTTTGTGTGTTTGTCTAGGCAAGTGAACTGCAATCATTTCTCCACTCCAGCTCCTTCTCTAGCCTTTCCCACTAGTTACTTGTGATCCAGGCTAAGAAGACTTTTGTCCAACCAAATGTGTGTGAGGGTTGGGTGGAAGAAAGGTCTATCCTTTCTCAGCTCCCTAAGCCAAATTGTGATTCTGTCAGATTACTTCAGGGGGTTTTCTTCTGAAGTTGTTGCTACTAGTCTGGAGGAAGACACAATCTACCTTTCCTTCACCTCTCTGTGAAGGGGGAAGCAGGGGCTACCACAGAAGTGGAAGTAGAGACAAGTATGTAATACAGACAGAAGAATCACTCTTTGGCCTATTGTTGAAGGCACGAGAGAGTATTTGTGGATTCCAGTCCCTTCCTAGCTTTAGTATTTTAAATAGAATAGCCATGGGTTGACATACAGAAATTGTACTGGAAACAGAAACAAAGCACTCCATGCTTTCAAGTCAAGGCAGTACCTGAATGGCAATCTAAAATTGCAGACTTGGTCATGCACATTTGAAGTTTTGGAGGTTCTGATCCCTAAATCCTGTCTCACATCCTAGCCCAACTTATAATAGTGCCTCCTTGTGACTCCTATCATAGAAAAGGAAATTTCTACCATGTTTACTGTTGACCAGTTTTATGCAAGTGTAACAATGAATAGCACAGCAAATATGTTATAACAGTAAGACCCACTTATTGTTGTAAGAAACAGGTTAGCTGGCCACCAAATAAACAGGAGGAATTAACACCCCTGTCTTCCAGTCCTGCCATCTGTCTGGGAAATCTCTGGCTCCTAGGTACAATCTCAGTCCTTTTGTCTACTATTACTATGTCTCATCATCATAGGAGGAATTTAACTTCAAATTCTACCTCATTCTCTTTAGAACTGAGTCTTCTCTACTAGATAATATAATGTCTCGTCACTTTGGGCATTCAGACAGCTGTTACAAAGTTCATGCTCTCAAAGTGCCATGTGGCCAGAGGGTTATATTTTCCCTTCAAGAACTCCCTACATAAAGACAGAGCAGGACCAAAGTGTTCTGGCATAATTTAAAGATCAGAAATTGCCAGCCCTGTGTTCGTACACAGGTAATGTTTTGCCTGGACAAGCCAGCCTGATGCACATAGAGGGCAGTGCCATGGTTACTCTCCTACCTCAGGCTACACCTGGCATTGGGCATTCATTAGCTGGAAAGGAGCCAATTATTTAGTTACTCAGTAGTCATTGTGCACAGGGGCTCCCACAGAGCAGCAGCACAGCCCTGCCTTCCCTGTCATCCTCCCAGCATGTGACATGTGGTGCTCCAGGACATCTCCTTCACAGGGCCACATAGAATTCACAGAATCACTAGGTTGGAAGAGATCTTTAGGATCATCGAGTCCAGCCCATGCCCTAACATCTCAACTAAACCATGGCACCGAGTGCCACATCCAGTCTTCTTTTAAACACATCCAGGGATGGTGACTCCACCACCTCCCCAGGCAGACCATTCCAGTACTTTATCACTCTTTCAGTGAAAAACTTTTTGCTAAAAGCCAACTTATATTTCCCTTGGTGCAGCTTGAGACTGTCCTCTCATTCTGTTAGTGCTGCCTGGTGAAGGAGACCAATCCCCACCTGACTACAGCCACATGCACATATCAGGCATATGACCCTGCCCCTGGACCACAGCCACGCATCACTTGACCCAGTTCATGGCATCTCACAGCCATGGAAGTGACTGCACAGCATTCCTGGGCACTCTGCTTAAGCTTGTGGGCTGCATACGTGTCACAAGATATGGCATGTACAGTTTCTGCTGTTCAGGGTACGTGTACATATTAAAATAAAGCCCTCTGTAAGTGTTTGTGTGTGCTTATCTGGGGATAACTCCTGCAGAACCAGGATTTAGTCCTAGAGCAAAAGTTAGAGAAGCACTGCCCTATGGGCATTCTTAAAAATATGACTCTTAATAAAGTGATCATAGTCCTATTTTTAATTTGGCTTCTGTGTCTTCTCAGTAACTATTTTTCATAATGATTTATTGGCCCTGGCTTTTTTCTGTGGTCTTCCTGCTAACACTTTAGGAACGATAAAAGCCTTGGTCCTAAAATATAGTGCTTTATAGATGTCTTCTGGAGAGCAATATCAAAAAGTGTCGTGTGTTAGCCAGATTTCTTTGGCTGTCTCATTTCTGCTTGGCTCAAGGCTTACTTATTAGACATTTTCACGTTCATATCCCTGGCAATGAGAGAGCTATACATTCAAAAATTTGGCACATGCACAAAGATGTGCACCGACACTCACAAAACACTTCCTAAGGTTGTAGCTGCTTGAATTTCAGCTCCTTAATTAGACAGATGCCTTTGAGAAGACATTTTCAGGGTTCTTTTCACAGTTGACTGCTCTATCTTAAAGNGACTGTTCTATCTTAAAGGCTTCTCTGAAGATTAGATTTACAGTGGGGCTGGACCTGATATATCCATGTATTTCTAGACTGGTTCTTGATTAAAATATTTGGCCTGGTTGAAGAAGAAGACTGATTCATAATCAACAGTCATTTTTGATGCAAAAGTCAGGTATGAAGTAAAGCCAGCACAAGCCAGAACATGTTGGCCTTACATATGAGCAGTCAGCCTGACACTATCAAAACCCATGTTCTTAGTGCATGTGTGGGGATAATCCTTAAGCCTGCCTTGTCTCAGAGGCACTGTCCTCAGGGTGCTTGTTCTCCCTGGTAAGAGTGCAGAATTTCTCAGAGACAAATGCAGAAGCCTTCCCCCAT
>VZTT01013804.1:0-48320 GCA_013400855.1 Buphagus erythrorhynchus | reverse complement strand
AAGGGAAGGGAAGGGAACTCTCAGTGTTCTGCTCTGGTTGGGCTCGTCAGGCTGTTGTTCTCTCCCCACACACTCAGAGCTGCTCACACCCAGTCTGTGTGTGCTGGGGAGATTTTTTGTCTGATTTCTCAAGGAAATGAGGCACTTGTTACCAGCCTAACTTCTTTTCCCAATGCCTGTCCATGGCCACCCTCAAATGAAGTGTGACAGCATGGATCTCCATCAGCTGAATTTCCTGGAACTATGGCACTACTTGGCCCCAAAGGCATGGCTGGCTTGGTTAGGATAATAACAGCAGAGAGCTCAGCCACCTCAGCTCTGCAGATATTTCTGGAGATCCCTCACATGAAGATGCTCCAACTGCCACTCTACAGTCATGAATCTTTGTTGCTATTCCTTATATCCTGGCAACCTGTGTGTCATCAGCAGAGTAAGAGAGCTTTCTGAGTTGCTTAGGGTAATGAGAATTGCTGCTACTGGTTATAAACATAAGGCAGACCTGCATAGAACCAGCATGGGTTTCTCTGCCCTGCATCCCCCAGTATGCCCTGATCCAGCACAATGGCAATGGCTCTTCCCAGAGTCAATCTCAGTCCAATTTATATCACCAAAATGGAGAAACACATAAAAAGCCAGTTTCAGTGGCTGCAGACCTGCTCAGCTCTGTGCCCTTCAAGCAGTTTGTGGATACTGAAGAACTGTGTGCATATACTTATAATTCAAGCACATGATAAGTGTCTGTATTTATAAGATATAGGGCTCTTTTTATTAAACAACATACTAAAATGTTTACTGTATATGTCTCTCTATTGATCTAGAATGACTATATTTCCTTTCTTGGGACTTTATGTCTCTCAGTCAGTTGAGGCAAAAATAAAATATTTTTTCTTTCAAAAAGGCATTAAATTGGCAGTAAAGTTGTGTTGCTGATGCTAGAGACTCCAAGAATTGTCTGTATGTGCCTGGAGCCAGCACTCACAGCCCTGGTAAAGAAGCAGTGACAGTATTTAGCAGTGTATCATTTTCTGAAGTGAGGGTGAGCTTCAGCTTCACACCTGAAGTGCCATCTCTCAGTTCTGAGACTCATTAGCCACAGGGACAAACTTACCATCTTGGACAAAGATTTTTGGCAGAAAAGTTAGTTAAGTATCATTTCATGCATAGGCTGAACTGCTGGACTCTCTTACATGGCTGGGAATGTCCCTTCCAGGAAAATCCTAGGATTTAACCAAGAGGGGTGACAGATGTCTTTTGATTTTAAGGAGAATATGAGGGAAATGCAAATTGGAGAACTCTTTCAGAAGAGCGTCAGATATATCATGGTGCTCTTCAAGTCCTGTCTTGCATCCTAATTGTAGCTTAAAGGTTAACAAAATCCACAGACAGCCACACTGGGAGTGCTGAATCGTTACATTTTACACAGTCCTTCACACTAGGAAACCTGGATGGTTCCCAAGAGCAAGCAATCTGGAAATAAAAATGTGTCTGATCAATAAAATGAAATGGCTTGAAGAAATTTGAGTTTAGTGCTCTGTAAGTCCTAATTGGCTTTGTGTGTATCAGAGGTGACCTTGTCCTTCACAGCTCTTAAAATGTGTGCAGGGTTATTGCAAGGTAACAACGGTGCAGTGGTGATCCCAGTGCTCTTGACAGCCCAAAAGTCATTAACCCCAGGAAAAATCAGCAGTGGGAAGGGTGGCAAGAGTGGAAAAGTGCCCCAGTGGCACCTGAGATTTTCATGCCCTGCTCGGGCTAGAAGGCTGTAACATCAACTCTCTCTGCATCAGACATGGACTAATACCTATTTGCATCCCTACATGTCCTCTTCTTATTTTTTGTCAAAAATACAAAATATAGACATACTTACCACTAACGTGAGTGGAATAATAAAAAGACAAGTAAAAGTATTCAGACAGCATGAGCTATTTAACTTGGGAAGTTAAACAAAATCTATCCCAACTGGCTTTCAAGTCTCAGCCCCATGATGTAAAAATCATTCTATTTTACTTACAGAATGCTAAAATCTCCAGAGGAATTGCTCCTCTCTTCTCAGCAACATATGCAGGCAGAATAAACTTCAGAGGTTTTACAAGGGTGAGTCAACAGAGACAGCTCAGCAGAGCCCAGGCATCTTCCACGAGTGCTCCAGTCCCCTCTAGCATACACACCTACCCTTTCATCAGTATCATAAGAAAATCAGGGAAATTTGCAGAGTAAAACATATTGTGGGCCCTCACAGAGGGAATTGGAAACTCAGTAGGTTTTAACACACTGCTTGGCTTCAAAGAGTCCAGTTTGAATGGGATATCCAGCAATGCCCAGAGCTATCCCCAAAGATATGTTTAGAACCTCTCTGCCACAGGACGAGCCAAAGCTCCCCAGGAGGTTTCCCTTCCCTTGCCATGTGCATTTGAGCTGACAACAGAGGTTTGCTCCTCTGAAAACATGCAGCACTGCCAGGCTTTATTTCACTGCCATTTTCAAAAGTCTGCATATTTCATTACCAGTGTTTTGTAACCTGGCACTGACAACACTCTTTAAAATGTAACATTTCTCTCTTGTAATGAGAAAATTGCGCCCTTGTCCACTTAAAAATTCTAATAATACAAAGCCAAAATGAGTTTTTCATATTTAAACACTTTTAAATAAAACACTTGATGTTAGTGAGAAGCAAATTATGACTTTAGAGGGGAGCAGAAGAGAACAGTTCTGCTGTTCATGCTTCCACTGCTGCAGGAAAAGTTTGGGATGTTGAGTGCTGATGACTTTTTCCAGAGCCACAGGCAGCCCCATAACCTGGGAGACCCAAAAAATTATTATTTTTCCACCTATGTTTGAGCTACTGCTCTGACTTGCCACAAAAGACATTGCATGGTGGGGTATCTGCCAACATCCATCCCAACACAGATACTGGACTGTGCCATGGGCTGATCCTGGGGTTTCCAGAGCTGGAAGTGCAAACCAGAATCCAGATGGACCCATAAAAATGTTGCATCTGGGGACAGCTAGTAGGACTTCTTAAAAGGCATGGAAATATGAAATATGGAGGCTTCATTACCACAGGCAGGTCTCCCCAGAGCCACTGCAAAGCTCAACCGACCTCGAGGTCACATCTTATTCCCACTGTAAGAGCTGTGAAACCAGAGCTTTCAATCAAGCAGTTTCCACAACTTCTGCAGGAAGGCAGTCGGTGCCAGCCTGAAGGCTTTTGTCTAATTTGACAACACAGTGGTCACAGCTATGAGATTTGCTAAGCCTTGGGAACATAGAAGTGTCAACAAAGGGATGGAGATATCTTTTACTTGAAGTCTTCTCTTCCAGCCCCTCCAAAAAGTATTCTATAACTCCAGCAACATTTTGACAACTCTAGCAACATTTTTATAACTCTAGCAATAAATTCTTAACCCTCCAAGGGCGAAAATAGAAACTAGTGACAAGCCATGGTGCTGGGGTGATGATAGGCTACTGTGTAATCTCACAGTGCCATGGTAAATAACTAGTGCTGTTTTCTTGCAATGTTCTTATTGCTTTATCAGAATAAACATTAGAGAATACATCACATTCCTTTGTGTTTCTCAATTCCTATTAAACTCCTGGCTGCTTCAGTGTGGCCTCTGTGCACAGCTTGGCTGTGGACTGGTGAGCTGTGACTTTCTGCAGTACAATATTATCATTTCTCAACTCCTGTTCAACCCCAACTGTAACTTTTCATGGGCAAAGATGGATACCATGAGCAAAATCCAGGCTCAGGCAAAATTTATCTCAATTTATCCTGGACAGAAAAAGTAACTGAGGGTACCTTACTGAAAGCAAAATATACTGCTTGAATGAATTTACAGTAAATAATAAAATACAGCAGGGAGAGACCATTTACTTTAGGGGAAGAATGTAATATATGATGCCAGTAATTCCCTTTAAAACGATGCTATTAAGCAAGTATAAAGGTGATAATCACCTTTTTTAGGCATTAATGTTACGTTTGTAAGCCAGTTGGTGTGTGACATCTACCAATATAAAACAGCCACTTTAAATTTCTTTCAGAAAAAGCTGTATATGCTTGATGCCACTTCCAGGACTGGCAGCTCTCACAGCAGTGTGAAGGGTGAAGGTGGGCCTGAGGCTCCCATCAAGGCAAAGTGAACTCTCCTGAGGACCAGGGTATAAACACTGAAAATACAAATGTCTGACTTAATCTATGGAGAAACTGCTGAGGTCAGACCAGGAATAAAATCAGCCAACACACAGACTCATCTTCATCCCAGCACTGCAGAAACCCAGCAGGAGCCCTATCACAGATATTGCACCCAGCCCTGGCCAGGCAGCAGAATCCTATTGCAGAACCAGGCTATTTTTGCACAGATTAGGAAGAGCATAATTTCACATGAGACATCTGTAGATGTTTCACACATTGGTTATTTGCAATTTAAAACTGGTTTTGGAGCCTTGGGTTGACTTTTGGCTCCTCTACCCAAAAAATCACAGCCCAGTTCCTTCTTCACTCCATTTGCCCTGATTCCTGGAGGTCACTTAGATCCTTGTTCTCCACATTTCTGTCATGGATTTATGGTTTCCTTTTCTGAATACGTGCACTGGGAATTACACAGAATATTCTTGCACACTACCAGTAGCATTTCCCTGTCACTGCAGGGAATGCATTGCCTGCTGCAGATGGATAAGCCAGCTCTGAACCTCTGTGACTTCAGGAGCTCTGCTGATACCTGGTACCATTTATGGAGCTGCAGATCCAGAGGCAGGTGATTACAGGGAGAATCTCAGCATCTCCTCTGCTTCTCCAAAAGGCTTAGAATAAAGCCTAAGTATATGCATTTTGAAGACTTAAATCCTAAAAGGGAAAAAAAAATAAAAACCAAACAAACCACTGGTTATATTACTTTCTACATATCTCATGATTTGTAAGTCAATATCATGATACCATCATTGCATTTTGGCTTGGCTAGCAGACTCAGAGCAAAATTATCCCCTACAAACCCTGGGCAGGGAGCTCTTCCAACACAGGCTTGATCCTTCTGTCTCTGCACAAGCAAATGCTGATATGTTTCAGAGACCTGGTGACTTCAATGGATTTAAACCAGTAGCTCCTTTGCCCATCTAGAAGTTGGGCTTTAACTGCATAGAGCAGAGAGAACCTTCAATCTCCAGGTAAGGCATTCCTGTTGATCCCAGTTCCTGGAAGCACATTATAAATCTTGCTTTTACCATTAAACTCCCCTCATCAAAACAGAAGTGTCCTTATTAGATTATTAAGAAAAGCCCATAATTACCAGGGTCTAATTTATTAATGAGATGGGCAATTTAAACACCATCTTTGGAGATAATGAAATTGTGCTAAATCTGAGACTGAGGGAACACCAACACCATGGAAACTGTCACCAACAAAAGCCATGATACTGCAGAGATGTGGTTTGCCTGCCTGCTGAAAATACCCAACACATTCAGTCTCTTAAAATAGAAACAGGACAAATATTACTCAGGCTGCATGTGATGCTGACAGAGAACAAAATTGCAGTTTGTGGGTTGTCACAGCATTTTCCTTTGGCTTCTGCCCCAGCTGTACATGGCTGTGGCATTGACATCCCAGAGTGTCCCAGAGGTGAAGCAGAAAGGATTCACTGGAAGCTCCACATTTTGAAGAAAACTCCTCTCTCCAGGCACTTTTCCATTCTTCAGAGGCTTATTAGAAAAAATGGTGAAAAAGGAAAAAACAATTTGGTCTGTTTTGCCTTTCCTGGTGGTATAAGGCTGTTCACTGGTAATGGTGCACACTGGGCAAGGTTTATAATGTTGGGCTCCTTCTGTAGAGCCCCAGGAACATCAAGCAACCCATCTGCTTCCCATAAAAAGTGTTTCTTTTCCAACAGGAGAGAAACCTCAGAGGCTGCCTGCAAGGGAAGGGGCCAGTCTGCAGGAGCTGTCTGCAGTGCCCCTGTTCAGCAGGATCTCAGAGAGAAGTGCCAGCTGCCATCAGCACAGACTCTTCTCTGGCCAAAAAAGTTGCAGCTAGTGGGTAAGCAGAGGGTTGAAGAAGGTGAAATTTAGGGCCCTGATAGCCAGATTTCAAGGGATGCTGCAATACAAGCAGAGGTTTCAGAGGATGCAGGAGCATTCCAGCACTGGTGTAAGGGCAGCCTCTTCTTGCAGGGCCCAGGGAGATGTGCTGTCCCTTAACACACCCCAACACTTGGAAAAGGCAGCATGAGATGTGAGGAAAGCCTTATTTTCTGGGAACAGAAATACTTCTGCTTCTTAGCTGAGAAGCAAAACACTGCCCTGTAATTATTCCTGATCCGGAGCACCAGGCAGCAGCTACATGCAAACCAGGCTTCTCCATCAGATGCTTTAATGAGGAGGTCAGTGCATTTTGCATTGAGGGATTTGGGATTTGTACATTAACTGGAGTGGCATGTGTTAGAAGGACATGTGAATTAATGACACTATTTATAACCCATCTCATTATCACACACAGCTTGATGCCTCAGACAGACACTAATTCTCTTTACAAATTTCTTTTGCTGGAAATAAAACTGCTTTGCTTCAGCTGTGATCAGTTAGATGAATGCTACTGTTGTTATTGTTTGTTTTTTAAATGTAAACAGCCCTTTTCAGAGGAAGGCTCCATGACTGCATGGTGTAACTCAGCCCCGAGTCTAGGTCTCAGATACAAAAATATTCATGTTGAAACTGATAAATGAACAATGAACAAATTACATGCTTGAATCCCCTCCTTTGTTTTATATTTGATCTCTAATATTGGATTGCTATAATTGTTTTGAAGCTCCTTATGTGCACATTACCAATGCATATGTTACTACAGAAATGTAAAATTCAACATCTTGTCCCTTAAATTTTAAAATAAATGTGCTCTTCCTTTTATTTATGTCTTATTCTTTGAAACAAATGAGAAAAGAAACCATCATCTGATAAATATTAAACACTTGGATATGATTCTAGCCTTATTCCCTCGGAGGCTGCAGCATGGCACTGGCTTTTTGAGTCTTTCAACTGTAAGAGGACACTGAATTCTAATCCTGTTTCTATAGAAAACAAGTTAAAAGTCACCTTCTTTGCTGTTGTTCTAGGTATCTATTCTTTGTAAGTGTTTTAAAACCCAAGAAACATAAGGAAGAGCTATAAGGAAATCAAATCCTCTTCTTAAACACAGACATCCAAGAGTAAATTCCATTCCTCCTCCTTTTCCCTGCCAAAATAAATCACTATTTGCAAGGTTGGCTGCCTGGGGGCAACCTCTCTGACTTGTCTTCAGTTTCCTCCTGCATTTGGAAATGATGACTTTTGAAGTGAAGAGCAGAAAGTGTCAGTGCTTCTGCTATGGGCTAATTAATGATTGCCCACGAACCAGGGTGGATTTCTGCTCCTCCTGTGTTCTTTGAGCTGGTACTGACAGCCCTCGGAGGACCCTGGTGTCAGTACAGAAAAAATGTCACCTTCCCATGTCTCTTCTTACCAGCCCCTCAGGGGTGTGCAGAGGATGGTGTTTCATTACTCTTGAGATGGATGTCTTCATCTACCCCTAACTGATCAGGAAAAGAGAGGAGAGGCCACATCCTGGTGGAGAAAGAGCAGGGCTGAGGGTGCAGGCAGCTTCTGCTCGGCAATGAGTGATGCTTTTTCTAAGCCCAAGAAAATAAACACAGGGAATCAATTAGCTCTAAATAAAAGTGGCAATAATGTGACTGATCAGGCACCAGAATTGTTTTAGTGATGGGAATGAAAAGGAATCCATTATAACTGACCATAGGATTAATAAAGATCCATTTCCAGAGGTGTGGAGAAGTGCAGCAGTGCTCTCCACCCTCCTCTTTTCCAATGGGATGAAAGCAGAGCTCCTCACTTGCTGCAACTGCTAAGAGCAGAAAAAGACTCCAGGGGAGAAGAATCCCGGCACTGCCCCATGCAAGGAAGGTGTGGAGTCACCAGTGAAGGAGCCTCTGCTCCCTCAGTCCCTCGATGCTCACCAGTCAGCTCAGAGCCAGGCTCAATCTAAAGGGAAGCACAGGAGAGAGTTCCTGCCTCACAGGTGGAAAAACCTTTGCTGGAAGGTATTTTCAGAAGTCTCTCCCAGTAGCCTCACATGCAGGTGCTGTGCTTAATTACAGCCTCCATCAGCTGGCAAATCTACTGCCTTGCAGATAATTCTCCATTGCTGTTGCACCACTGGAAATCATCTCGGTGCAAAGTCCTGCCCTGAAACCAGCATAGCTTGGTTACATCTCAGAGGCATAATTTCCTTCACACACAACAATTTCCAGACTACTCAGGGCTTAGCAAGAAGAGGGATAAGCATATGATGCATTGCAGGGAAGATAAGAGCTGATTTACATCTCTTCTGTTGCCATGAGACTTCCAGGATGGAGCACAGAGGAGGATTTAACAATGCATGTCTTTAGGATAAAATGTCATAGACAAAGAGGACCCCACTAAAAACCAGACAAAAGATGGCCTTTTGCTAGTCAAAGGATGACCTTTTGCAGGACTTTCAGAGAACTTTGCTCCCAGCAGCTGTTCCAGACATCTTCCCCCGCAATGAGCCATTGCTGTCAGCTAATCTGTCATATTAATTTAATGCAGCAGAATGTGAATAGATTGCAATTAGTTCTTGCAAACAACCAAGTGTTTGCTGGTGATTATTTGCACAGAGGGAAGTCTTTTAGGCACATTTATGCCCCTCCTTCTCTCCATCCAGACTGGCCAGGCAGTTTCCTTGCAGATGGCCCAGTGTGCAGCCAGGAGTGTGCTGGATATCTACCCAGGAGTGTGGCTGTAACCAAGTGTGTGATGATTCCATGGGTTTTGCTGCCTCTGGCTTCAGGACTGGTATTGGTGCTTTTCTTGGGCCTGTGTAAGGCACAGCCTGACACCTTCCACAGGGTGACTTATCTAACTCAACTGGAGCAAGTCAGGGTCCTGCTGTTTCTCCTTGGCAGAGGAGCTGTCTCTCCATCCTGCTATACTGGGAGCACCACCACACTGATTAACCTGACAATGGGTTTGCAGAGTAAAATACTGTTCTCTTCATTCCTCCCTATGTACAGTATGTGTGCCATCACACCCTGCTACCTCCCCTAAGGTCATGGAGCAGCCTGATAACCATTTGAAAATCCATTCCTCCATTTCCACCTCCACCAGAGCCCAATCCCTGGCTTCATGGCTTTCTCTCCTTGCATTTTCTCTGTGGCACAGTTTCCTGCTAAACACACTGAAAAGATCAAGTCTGTCTGTGTACCCCAAAGATTTCCTTTTTTAGGCAGCAGTTACCAGTAAAGGCACTAACTGGTACTGCTTCTCCAAGACAGCAGTGATAAACTGGAGAGTGGTACTGTTACATGGTGTGCAGGGTAATAATTAGCAATAATTAGAGCACAAGCAAATACATAACCGTATGCCTCACAGTTGGACTCTAGTGCATTAGCCAAGTAATCTTGAAGGCAAAAGCTCTCCCATTTTCCTCCAAATTAGGGGTCAAAATTCTGCTGCTGCAGCTAAATGCAATGCCACTGAAACAGGAACATTTGTCACTTGGATCTAATTAAACATTGATTCACTGCTCTGACCCCCAGTGTCCTCAAACACATGAAGTTGAAATCTCACTCCAAAGATTGTCCCTAAGCAGTGCTCTGTAAAGTAACTGAGAAGTCACTTTGAAATGAAGCCCTGAAGCCAGACTTGTCTGTCCCAGGTGCTGTACCTGCTCCAGGCACACACTGCAACCCCAGCTACCAAACTTGGAGCCTGAAGGGATTTCCCTTGGCTCTGAGGGGCCAAAAAAAGAGGAGACAGATATCAGTTTGGCCTCTGGGCACTGCCAGCTGACACCTAACCATCACAAGACAGGGCTCTGAGACACCCAACATCCATAAAGACAAAGCTGTAATGAAAACCTGTCACTCCAAATAAGCCCAGGACTAAGAAAGGATCTCCTCTCAAGGACTGCACCAGTGCAAAAGAGCATCAGAACCCCCACCCCCGTTTTGTTACAGCTCTTGCTTCTCCTTTAACATAATTTTTGTCTAAAGAAGGTTCTGCCACAAGTCCTGTAGCTGTGGGACCCAGAGCACAGATTTCAGAGAGATAAATCTGGCTGTGTTTGGAAAAATTTCCAGTTATAATGACTTGACCACAACTCCTCTGCAAATTGGTCCCAGAGTTAATTTCTCTTTCCCCAGAAAAAAGCACTACTTTTTCAGTGTGAAGTAGCTTCAGTTTCCACCAAATTTTATTATATTTCATCTACTACCCTGCAGCATCTTCTGTTACCAAGCTGCCCTCCATTACAAAGACAAGTGTAAATGGTCTTGTAGTCCAGCCAGAATTAATTATACCCAGGAAATGAACTCATTTTCAGTTCTTAGAAATATATCTGTCCCTATCAGGAGAAGGTCAAATACAGATTTCTCCTGTGCCAAATGCAATGCTTTTTGAGTTAGGAGATTGTCATCTATAATTATCAAATATTTTGAAGACAATTTAGCACTGACAGCCAGAGACCCCTGTACGTCAGTCAGGCTGAAATCACCTGTGGTAACTCAGCTTTCCTCCCCAGAGATTACAGATGGTGCATGAGGAATCCATCACCTGGATTTCTGTGGGACAAAGTGGCCTGCAGCAGTGGGCAGTGTCCAGTTTCTGGGCCATGTCCCAGTGTGTGTGTCCCCAAGCAGTCATGGCCATTTCCTTCTACCAACATCTTGCCATGGCAGGACCTGCTCACCCTTGCTGTTTTCAAGATAAACAGGTTATAGTCAAAGAGCTTAATCAAAGGCAACACTGACATCTTTACTTTGATGTGTGCTCTCTTTAGTTTTATGCACTTAGAATAATGGAGGCATCACCTAGAGTTTGGAAAAATACTCTGTATTAACTGCAGATAGAAAAATTATCTGTAGATAATATTTCTATGGATTTAATGATTGTTGTACCGACATGCTCTTGAAAACACTTTTAAATCATTACTGAAACACTTAGCAACTATTTTTCACAAATAGTATCTAGTTTAGCACCTATATTTTATTAATAATGCCTAGTTTTTTGTAAATTAAGAACTACAATTTGAGTAACAAAAATTTTCAAAGTAAAAAGTATCATGAATATTGCTGAGGGCTTCATCGGTGAAAGTTTAAGTCTTCTTGGAAGCTATCAAATGTGTAAAACAAAAGGGTAGAAATTGGAAGTAGTTGAATTTGCTGGCAAGGTGTCCCAGGTTACCAGAGACAGAGGCAAATCCCACACAGATAAGGATGCCATCTAAAAACAATGGCTCCTGGTGCTGCTCAGGGACCAGGGCTGTCTCTCTTCCATGGCATGGGCAGCACACACAGGTGGGATTCTGGTCTCCACCTGCTCTGCCAGCACCTCAGGTACACGTGGGGAAACAATTAAAAAGATATAAGGTGAAATAATTATACCTGACAGATGCTACATATTCAGGAAAGCCAATAAGCAGTGCTTTGGCTCTCCTTTCCTCTGACTTCAGCTCAGATTTTTCCAAATGATGCATGGGATTGCAGTGGAGGGTTGAACAGGTAATTACCTCTCTCTATTTCCTACCCTTCCTCTGCATTATAAGCACATTTAAAGGGCATTTAGAAAAAGCAGCCACAACCAAAATTAAAATGTAATATGAAAAGATAATGTTGGTAGGCTGTCTGGGAAAGTGATGCAGCAGGTATTACACCCTGGACAAAATGTGGCTTTTTCCTCCCCTGAGCTTTGCCCCTGGGTTTCTGGGCTTGCTTGTTTTTATCAGCTTTTCTCAGCTGCTGTGGCAGAAGAGGTGCTGTAGCCACACTGGGGTGGTGGCAGGGGAGCTGGTGCTTCCTGCCTGTGTGCAGGACAAGGCAGCTCATCACCAGTGGCTCTGGTGTCTCTCCCCTGCCCTGGTACTTGGGACCAGGTTCCCCAGCCAACTTTGCCTGTCTNAAACCCAAAAACACTGACAAAGTCAGAATACAACCTGACACCCCGTCAGTCAGGGTGCTGGTAGCAGTCCCATTAAATGGTGGCTGCATCCTCCTGCAGTGACAGATGTGGTTCTGCTGAAGCAGTGCTCCTGTAGAAGGGTACAGTTCTCCTCTGAAGGTCCAGTGATGATGTGGAAGGGTCTGTTTTTCTTCTGGAATCCAGTGGGAAAAGGCTGCTCTGATGTTCCAAATCTCAGTTTTTATCTAGGTAGGAAATGTTTGGCTCCTCCCCCTGGGTGGAGCATCTCCCAATGGGATGATGTAATTCTATCAGTCATGCAGTGGGAGCCAATGGCCCATTAACAGGAGATGTCTCCTGGAGGAAGGATGGGTTGTGGAAAAGATAAAGAACACTGCCCCATCTGTTTTTAACAGACGGTGATAGAATACATACTTTTGGTCACATCCTGCATTGCAACCCAAGACACCCAGCATCCACTTTAGAGCATCTCCCTGGCAGGAGGAAAATGTCTGATCTCTTGTTCCTCAGCTAAGAATTTCTCTGTCTCCGTGGTTGATGACATATCACAAGATAGAGCTGCAGAACAGCTTAGGAAAAGAAAATACAAACCCACACATATAATCCATGCAGGCAACAAGAAAGGGGCAATGTAGAAGCAACTAAAAGCCCTTGACACCATCAAAATTTTGGTTTGGTTATAAATGAAACTGATTTAGCATTGCAACTACAAAAGGCATGCCAAGGGGAGCACAGCCCCAACACTGCTCCCTCAGCAGAAGACTGTTTTTACTGCTCAGGTTAGGGTTAGGGTTCAAAAAGCCCCAGGGCCCAGAGCTCCAGGGATATTCCAACTACATAATAACCCAAAAGCAAACCATGGAAGATGGGAAAAATTAAATATTTAGTAGGAACTGGTCACTGAAAAACTGCTGTGTGAACAAATATATGTTATTTCCTCGAGTGGGGCCAAAGCTGCCCTGAAACTCCCCAACTAGTGTGAAACTGGCTTTAATAACAATAAGCCTGCAAAAAGTGAAGATTAAAAATTTATTCTGAACTAAATGAAGCTATTAAAAGAACAGTTTTCTGCCACTACAAATGTATGATACATAATATACTAGTACAGCTGCCTTCTTTTGAGAACATTAAACCACACTGGTCAGCCTCTGTGAGCACCTTGGAGTTCTGCTGCATCTCACCTTTGCTGCTCACTGCTGGACTCTCACTTTAAAGCTGGAGGAACAATGAAAACACTGACTTTTTTCAATTATTTAAAGAATAAAAAGCTCACATATCCCTAACTGAAACATTGTGAGAAAGTCTTGGAAGGGATCATCACTAATTTCAAGATATTTTCTTTCTGACCTTTTCCACATAATTTTCCAAGCATAAAATTCCTTTAAAACATCTGCTATAGAATATTCCATTATAAATTATGGCATATTTAGTATAACCTGGAGTAATGAAAAATTAAAAAAACCAAACCATAGAGTAAAAAACCCTGCCAATCAATCCTCTTGAAGGAATCCAGAAAGAACTGGCAGCTAAGGAGATAACACTGAGTTACAGGAACAAGTAAATAAAAGAGAAACACAGAATTGTTTGTGTTGTAGTAACTCCACATGCCCTGGGATGTGCTTGGCCAGCATTAACAGGACCCTGCTGCTCAGCTGGGGATGTATGGGACACAGGAGCTCCAAGCCCCCAGTGGACACCCAGGGCTGTCCCTGCACCCCTGGTGTCCCTTGCAGCAGGGTCCCCATCCCTCTTTGCACACCAGGCCATGACTGACTGGGTGATTCTGGCCCCACTGTCCCAGTCCCAGAAATCCCAGTGGCATCAGCCCCACATTTGAGGTCCTTGGTGGAACTGCTGAGTAACAATCAGCACCAAAAGGAGCCACCAGGTTTTAAATACAGCAAGATATTGAATTTCTGGCCACACACAAGGACTGTGAACGCTTCGCTGCACCTCTGCACACCTCCAGTCCCTCTGATCCCTTCAGTATTTTGAGTGTGGTGCTGTGGCCATGGGGACCAGGTAGGTTTTTGTATTTCTTTCTTTACTGACACATTGTAATAGCTGCACTCTCAGTCACTGTGGATAATTCTACTGAAGACAAAAATAACCTTAAATTAAAAAACGGTTAAAAAAAAGAGGAAATAGTTTTCTGGTTAAGGTGCTTGCCAGTACATATTAATTCAGGACAGAGTCTTCTTCCCTATAAAAGTTTGATGGTGTTCTCTGCTGGAAGGCTGACAAGACATTGAATTCCACATTCAGGAAATGTTTGACTCTATGATGTGTCTATAATTAAATTTATTTCCCTTGAATGCAACCCAGCATCTCCCTGGCTTATTGCACAAGACAGCTGCATGTTAAGGATTATGCCTGTAGAATCAAATAGATTGATGACATGATTTACGACCCACCTGAAAAGATTAATTGATTTAAATATATCTTACACAATTTGCCTTAGTCCTCTGAGGAGAACCAGACCAATTTCACGCCTTTGCCTTGTTCTAGAAACAATATTGAAACAGAGGGTGGGGAGGGGGAAGAAGTGCTTGTTTCATATAGTTAATTAAGAGCTTTGAATGTTTGAATGTTCAATAAATTACTGTTCTTGGTAGGGAAAATGTGAAATGCTTATTGTCTCATTCTTTGTTGTCTAGTTCACTTTTTTTTTTTTTTTTTTTTTGCTTCTTTATGAATCAGCAGGGTGGCTGCAGCCTTGATGGTGAGACTTCCAGGTCCCAAAGATTTCCCTGACCAGATCTCTACCACAATGCCTGCACCACACAGAGGCAAAAGGCAAAATAAGATTTGTACCTCTGGGAATTCTGTGCTGCTCTACACAGCAAATCCCACGGATTTGTCTGGACAATGAGGGATGAGATGCAAGCCTTGCCCTGAGCTCAAGGATCTCCAAGGTAGCTGCAGCATTGCTCCCCACAGGTTTCTCCCCTTGGGTGCAACACCTGGTCCATGGATGGAGCTAGAGAAGTTCAGAGCTGCCCATATAACACTCACACAGCTGACACTGCCATTTCCCACATTTTGTCTTCGAGACAATTAATAAATTTGATTTAAAATATGACTTTTTTTCTCTCTTTTTTTAGGGGCTTTCCCTGCAATGTGAATTTTCCATCATACAGAGCTTTTCTAGAGGGTTTTGGAGTTTGTTGGACAATACAGAAGCCCACAGCCAGCTCTGAGCTGCATCCCACCCTTGCACACCAGGTTCACTTTGGCTCCCAGTGACCACAAAAGTTCAGTAATGGCTTGGTGGAGTTATAGACCCTCAGGCTACCAATCTGCACCTACCAGGGCTCCCTGGCAGAGGCTCTGAGGACTGGCAAAACATCACTCATTATCACTCTGTCACATCACCTGCCTTTGGAGCAGACAGCAAAAGCAAAACTACACCACATTTTCAGGACAAACCAGCAAGAAGTACATTCAGCTGTAGCAGCAGGGGCATGTTGGTATGCAGAAACTCACTCTTTGGCTTGGATTTGGGCCAGAAAACAATATCTAACATCCTTACTGGGGTGGGAAATGGGATTTTAAATCTCAGAGTCTTCAGCCAAGTAATTAGATGGACAATAAAATTCACACCCCCTCTCCCAGTAGGTAGCCAGAGGCTTTTCAGTGATTTTTTCCTTGTAATATCTTTAATGAAAGCAGCATTGAAATGTAATATCACATCACTTACAGTTTGAACAGAACTTTAAACTGCCCAATCTTAAAATTAATTATATATTTAATTACTATGTCCTTGTAGATACATTATGGTCATATTTATAGCTATCTACAAAAATGACAAGTTGGCCATAAAAACAATGAGGTGCAAAGACTTACAAGGGCAGCATCATTTAGAATCAAAGTGTGTTAAGTGGCTGTTCCACTACAAATGCCTGAAAGTTTAGTGCCACAGTTTCTCTGCTATATAGTCATCATGTAAATATTTGTGTCTGTAGAAAGAGTGATGTTCTTGCAAGGACACAATTTGTACAACATTTATATATAATTTGGCATCAAAATAAACAGCCCCCTTTTGCTTTCAGTTCAGATCTGGCATAAAGCCACTAAATTTGCTCCAGATTTGTACTGCAAGCAGGAATTTTGCCCACTGCTTCTGTAAGGCAGCTAATTTGCCAGTATTGTATTTTTGTTCTGTGCCAACTAATTTGGATACAACAGATTGGATTTAAGGGTCAAAAAGTCAAGAAAATTGACTGACTGAAGATGATGAAATATTTTTTCAAAACTGATTTAAGATAACTGAAACAGCTCAGAGAAGTCATGAAACATTTTATGAAATCTGTATTTCATAGAAGGTAAAATTGAATCTAGGTGCCAGCAGCAGCCTGACATTGGTCTTAGCATGCCTGCCTCAAATCAGTGTTTTCATCAAAAACTATTTTACTTCTGGCAATACTGATGGTCAAGGAAAAAAAAAAAAAAAAAGAAAAAATTACATCTGCACCCTAAAGTCCACTAAAACAGACACCAGAAAAAGAGCAAAGAACTAAAGAGCTTTCCTGACCCAAGTCACAGATCTGTTAGGAAAATACCTGTAGCCAGATGTCAGATTGCACACAAGCCTTTTGTCCAGCATAGCAAGGATGAATCAAAGTCTGGAATCCAAGCAGCCTGGAAAGAGCAGTTTCCTTTCATTACAGCCCAGCCATGTGTGAAGCATTTCTCACCAACCCAATACAGCTTCTCTTTCCAATGTGGTGGGGACAGTGAACAGTGTATTTCTGTTGTAGTAGAAGTTATGAAGACAAGCAAAAAGGCTTTCTAACCTGGGGTGATACAAGAGGAATTACTAACTCCATGTGGCAGGCAACAACAGCAGAGCTTGGAGAGACTCTCTGTTTTGGTGGGGCTGTGGCAGGATGACAAGAGCCCTGACTAGGAGCCCTGGCAACATGAGGAGGATTTATAAAGGACAAAGGAAATGGGCCTTGGCATCAAACTAAAGTCACTGCACATGAACTGGGCTAGTTAGTGCTTATTGACACTTTGTGGCACAGAAACTCATACTCTTATATGGGAGTAAATCAGCAATTCCATTTACAGGCTGGCAAGCCACTCTGGGGACCAAAGCTGACACCTGAGTTAGTTGTTCATCCTGGTGACTGAACACAAGAAAAGCAGCCAGTTTGTGGATCCTGGAGTTTTTCTGAAAAAGGTGCTGCATCTCGTTGTGCTCTTCTTGTCCCACAAAGTTATCTCTGGGTGTGAAAAATGCCATCCCACCTGCTGTCCTCAAATGCTGCCTTGCAGTGGGTTGGGAACTGTGAGCCCCTACTGCTCTGATAACCCCTCACCTTGCCCTGCTGCACAGCACTGCAAAGGCAGCTTTTAATCCTGTGCTGAGGGACACAGGGCCACCAGGCTGCTCAGTCCTGGGCATGTTATTTGTATGGAAAATTCCTCCTGGTTTACTCTTGTAAGGTATCTCTGACCTGGGCAGACCCCTCAGGCTGAGTGTGCCATGCAGCTCTCAAGTGCTCTTGTTCTGAGCAGAGTGAGGAGCCCCTGAGGGCTGAGACACCCCCTGGGGACACCAGCAGTGCCATTTGAGCCTAAAGGACAGACCTACAGAGCCACAGGAAACAGGGCTGGGAGGCACCTTGCAGGTCCAGCTCATACATTTTCTTGCCTAGGGCAGGAACAGCTGAACCTTGCCTCTGAGATGTCTCATCTGTCCTTAATCACCTCCTCAGACTACTCAAGTATTATACTGCTCACTAGGAAGTTTTTACAGCTGTCTGGTTATGATTGTCCCTTCACTTTTTCCAAGTCTGCCTATAAGAGGCAGGTAGGTTTTGGTCAATCAGAGAGGAGCTTGGGTACAGGCACTGAACAGCACCACAGAAGGTTGCAGGTCCCAAGAGGGTTGAATCCAGTCCCACAGCCAGCTGAGGCACTGCACCATAGCCATCTTGCCCCAAAATCCCATCCTGGCAGCACTCAGCATAACATCCACCAGGAGATTCCAGCCTTCCCTCTTCCAGGAGTCTCCAGCTGCTAAATGGCTCTGTGGATCTGAATTCAAGGTGGGAATTTCCATTGCATCTCCATCATTGGCATCCTACTAGAATTACTTTAGGCTTTGTCCTTGGGGGGAAACATGTATTATGCATAGCAAGAATTTCTCCATCCATCTTCCAGAATACATTATCACTCTCAATAAGAGCTTTCCAAGTCACCAGTCTCATTGGAAAGGAAGGTGAGCTGACCCATGAATGCTGCAGCTCTAAAGGCTCTTTGCTAGAAACACCATCCATGAGGCACAAGGGGCAGGAAGGCTGAGTACAGACCCCTGGTGACATGGACTGGACTGTCCCTCAGGCCATCTGTCCCATGTCCATTACTGCTGAGTGCATTGAGCATCTACAGGGAGCTGCAGAAGCAGGGGGAAAGGAGACTACATCTTTGTGGAGGTATCAGGGGCAGAGCCAAGAAACAGGGAATCTCCAAATATCTCTTGGGACTTCCCAAATCCAACACAGTAAGATTAAATTCAGCATCTTACAGCTTCCTTGGAATGGGTAGCAGGATAAGAGGATGTTTAGGGGCAGTAGAATAGACACAAAGCCACTGAAAACTTTGTGGGGCATGCTCTAGAAGTGTATACACATACAGTAAAGCAAAATGCATTACCCTATTTTACCTTCTGTACTGTAATAGCAAATTTCTTATTTCGCTAATGGAATGTGCAAATGTGGCAGAAGTCTGAATCCAGTCTCATGGGGGCTACTTTTACAGCTTGTAGAATCAGAGAAAAATACCTCCCAGAGACACAAGGCAATGCAATCAGCCATGGCTGGCAGCTGGCTGCTCCCTTAACGAGCAGACATCTTACCCATGTGTCCAAAAAGGCCACTCCAAGTACAGCTCTGTTCCCATTGTGTTCTAATCCCTCCCCCATCAAACGGCAGAAATAATTATGCCTGCTGTATTACATTAAAAATTTATATTTCTGAAAATTAATGAGTTATGACATGACACCAGGCATGATAATTGAACCTCAGGGCCCAGCCCCGTTGAAGCTGTTTTAGAACTGCCTTACTTTGGGGGTTAGAATAACCTCCAGATGGCATTGGGGATGTTAAAAATAAAGAGACATCCAAGTCTATAGACTGACTTTCCACCAAAGGATATGTCTAATTATACATCCACTCTGCTTTCCCCTGTAATGTATTGGAAGCAATTACTTTAAATAGATAAAGGATGTCAGTGAGGCTCAATTTGCCTCTCTGTCTATCAGCTGTGCAATATGAGCATGCACAGAGTAAAGTCTTAGTCATGGATGTGGATATGTCCTGAAGTTGTATTCTGACATTTGTGAGCCTCGTTAAATGTGCTGCCTTCATTGGTTTGGTTTTTGTAATTGAAGCATGTGAAGATTTGCAAGATTTTTGATTTTATTCTTTTAATTTGAAGTGATCCTGAGTTTAGTGCAAGACATGTATTGGAAATGACCTTCAAGCTTAAGAGAAAATTATTTCATTTTAGAATCTGTCAATAAGCAATAGGCAGAAGCCTTATACATTTAGTAGCATCTATCAAACATTTTCCCTTAAGAACTCGCTGACCTTCTTGGCAGAGACCATTCAACAACACACCACTTCTATTCACCTCCTGTATCAAAGAGATGGGATTGCTACTAAGCCATTTCTGCACTCAGAAATTAGGTCAGCTATCAACAGCAACAGATTACAGAGCTCAAATGATTTGTTCTCTCTGCCTGATGAAAGGCAAGTATAAGAGGGGCTTTTCGGAGCCTTACAGTCAGGGCATCCTCAGCTCAGCTCTGCTCCTGCATTACATGACTTTACTTTTTAAGGACAACAATTTTAAAAGGAGGCTATTTAGCAGCCAACTGTAAATCCACCCAACAGTTGTAACATTCTGGTTTTGCTAACAGGAGGCTGGATAACAGCTGATCAGATAATTTGCAATGAATATGCAGAAGAGTATCTCAGGCTTTACAGCTTTGAAAGCAGGATCAGATCCGGGACAGGATTGGTCCCAGTGAATTACACAAGCACATTTGACAGAGAACTCATTTTGTACGTCATAAGAGGGAAGGAGGAAGTTTTGAGTGACAGTCTCTTAAATAATAAATTTTTGATTGCACATTAGAAAAACCACAAATTAAAATTTTTAGAAAGCAGGTGATAAATTAAGAAAAGTGTTCTCAGATGATTTAAAGCTCTAAAAACACATCCCATGCATACATTAGTTTTAGCAGAATGAAATTACCATGTTTCCAAAATTAATTCTGTAGCAACAAGCTTAACAGAAGGTAAACAGTTGCAAGTCTGTCCCAATAATTTATTTCATAGCACACATTCATTTTGTGCAAGAATTCCCTTTGCATTCTCACCAGTAGTCGGCTTTGAAATGTTTCAGCTAGTTAGGGATGCTGCAGACACTCAGCTCACAGATATCCTTGCCACAGAAAGGTATCTTGCAGATGCCCACAAGCCCTGAGCAGATGGTGCACTGAAGAATTTCGGCATACTGAGGGGCTGTTCAGAGTTAAAAGGAATTTTTATGAGCCCACCAAGAAGTAGATGCAAGCATTGCTAATTTCTAATTATCAGACGTTCAACATGAATAGGACAAGCCCTCTGTGTTGTGCTTCAGCATACTGGGGTAGAGAAAAGGCTTCAAAACAAAGTACCAACAACACCAGAGCAGAATCAAACTGGTGTGGCTTTTCCTGAGCCCAAATCCCTGCTCCTGTCCTCCCCAAGTCTCTGCTGGAAAGGGATGGATCTGTCCCCCAGGAAACCTCTTGGGATTTATGGGCACTGAAAATATATGGAACAACAGCAGCAACAAATCAAACTACTTTTCATTTTTAAAAACTGTCAAAATTTTTGAGGAAGTAATTATAGCTGAGACGGATTTTCTCCAGATGTTGAAAATAAGTTTCCCTTGCACGACAAAATAACTTTGCTAACTTTCTAGTCTACTATTTTTTATGATTCTCAGCAGTGCTGCTGAGTGGAATTTGGTAAGTTAAAACTGGCAGGTGATTGTAAGGAAAGCACTGCAAACTTGCAGATGCACCAACGGAATTCAGAGTTTTATACAGGATGTATTTTGGAGTGGAGATACTTCAATCTGGAAGCATGAACTTCTAGAACAGCAAACACATATTTTGTGAGCTCATAAATATTTGTTGCTATCATCTTTGTGCCATCTTACAGGCTTAAAGGACTTTTTAAAGGTTATTCTGTTTAAGGCTGAAAGTAAAAGCATATAATTACATAAAATGTAAAAAAGAGATCACTTATGGTTCTCTATCCTGTGTGTTATCTTTGGCAAGTAAACAGAGCATTCACAAATAATAGCCTTCAAAATGCTCTTTTTTTTGATGTTTCATTTTTTATACATAATGTTAGACATAACTTTCACTCAGTGTGAATACAGGTCTTTTCAAATGTTAATTGGTAATACAGTTTTCATTAAAGCAGGAGGATTTATCAGAAAAATCTTCATTAAAACCTCATTATTTTCTTACCAGCTTTAGCCTGGGAGATTTTTTTTCATTATTTTATCAGCTAAATAGGAAAAACAATGGTCTTTTTGTAAAAAAAGACAAGGTATACATTTTAACCCTCAGCTAAAATGACAACAGTCTCCCTTACACACCCAGCCCCTTCCACCCCAGGTCTGTACTCTCCTGCCTGCACCATCCCTATCTGCTCCTATTGAAAGCATCCACCTAAGTTGTATTTTTCAAAGAGAAGGTCCTAATCCCCAGATAAAAAAAAAAAAAAGCCCTTTTCTGTCTGCATCTCCATGAAACATTAAACTGGATGCACATACATTGAACTGGGTGCACATTAAGAGAACTGGAGCAAACCCAGCTGCAAAATAGCTCTGAGGACCAAACTTTCCCTTTTGGGGTTAATGTAGCAGCAGTAAAACCAAAATACCTTCCTCATTTGTCTTTGTATTGATTAGTAACTGATTTTCCTATTGAAAAAAAAAGGACAAGTTTTGTTATTAAAAGATTCAATCATATTTATAAATAATAAAGCATAATAAAAATCCAAACATGGACTTTTTCTCTCATCGGTTCAGAGCCCTAATATCAAGTGCAGATATTCCCTGCAAAACTTTCAGATTTTTAACTAATTATGTTGTTAATCAAGAGCATGACTGCGTTTTGATTGCACTCAGTTATCTTTCATCTCTTTCTTCTCAAAACAGTAGAAAAAAAAATCCAGAACAAGAGGTTCACATGTCTCACAGCTGCTCTTTATGCACATCTAATTAATCTTGGGACTATTAAAATTCAATACAATGAGAAAGTGGCCAATACCATAATCAGATAAACGAGCTCACACAGTAATGAAACAATCAAATCAAACAAGCTTCATCAAATATTCCTCAAAAGTGACAGAACAAATAGGTTTCAATGCCTGTTTTCAAATCCCTGGATGATGTTCTGATAGCCTTGCCTAATCCTTCAGGGAACAACAGTGGTGTCTCCTACTGCATGTGATGCTTTATCTACACTTTGAAACACAGATCTCTAGTACCTTTCTGGATCAAATGTTTCTTGAAATTCTAAAGTAACTAGAAATGGCTATTCCCACTTGAAGACAACTCAGCACCTGCAGATCAAAGGAACTAAACAAACATTTCCTCTCTCAAACTCAACAAGAAAATCTTTCCAGCAGCAAAGAGATCCACTACATAATTGCCACATGTTCCTTACCTCTCAGCAGCTTTAGATTTTACATTCAGAAGTGAAATGGACATTATCTGAAATAGGATATTATTTCTGTCTTGATAATGGTGTTATGTTAGAGCCTGACATCACAGATTAATGAAATCCTCCTGAAATGCAATGATGAGAGAGTAACTGGGTAGGTCATTTTTGCCAATTACTTAAGACAATTTGAGGGCAGCTTCTCTGAGAATAAATATCTGCTCCTCCACAGGAGTACTGTCTCCTACAGGTCTTCCAATAGTCTTCTCTCTTCTCTGCAGTTTTGAAGACAGAAAAAAAATATATGCACTGTCTTGAATAGACAGGCTCTGGGTTCCTATGGAATGATGGCTGGTTAAGAGGGCTGTTATTCTTCCTGTGATATGTATTGGTGAAACAGTGAAAGGCTCTGTGATTAATGCCATGTGAGCTCATGAACTGAAATCGTGTGAGATCCTCGCAGGATGTTGGCATGAATTTATAAGTAGTGGAGGAAAATGAGTCTATCCTTAACTGCTTTACCTCATCTGCTTACTGCCTCTACCAGCCACCATCAGAGGCAGTTTGCTGGGATTGCTTTGCCAGCAAACCTTCCCACCAGAGATGATGCAGTTTGTGCAGACAGCAACCAATAAATTCATACCTCTAAAAAGCATCTCTGAAAACCCACGGAATGAGACATAGCAAAATCACTTTTGGGTGACCATATTCTGACTAAATTTCTTGCCAGCATCACATATATTGATTGATTTCATACACCTAATCCAAAAAGCCCTGGCAGCAAAATCATTACTTGTGAGCAGGCATTGAGCAATGTGCTTCCCAGAGCAGCAGTCCCTCCACCTGCCCAACACTGCTCCCATTCAGATCAGGAATAATTTTTCCAGTCTCTCCAGCAGATGAGACTTAGATCCCACGTTCATGTAGGTGGCTACTTTTATGAACCCATTCAATAACAACTTGGAAGAATTTGTCAGCATGATTAACAAATATAAAAGTGCTCAAAATGAGTGTTCTTCCCAGGGTTTCACGATCCACCTGAGAGTTATCAGTAGAAATCTGAAAAGCACATTTTAATTAAAATTAAACTTAAATATAAACTGGATTTTTAAAATTTAGATCTCATTACAATCCAGAGTACCCCTCCAGCTGAAGAATTGGAGTTGTTTAAGGTTTCATCATGCAAATCCCTCTTCTTGCTGTGAGGTTTTAACTGCTGTTAAGCACAGTAAAAAAGGAAGATGGTCCAGGCTGCTGCTCCTTTGAGCTTCACACTGGTTATACTGGGGGTGAAGAAACTCTTCATGCTACGAAGCCCAGTGAATAAGCATCTGGATAACTTCAATTGACTTGAAAATCTCTGTGCCCTTTTCCCCCCACATTCCTTGCTGTTGGGAGTAGTGCTGGGATTGAGGATTAAAACCAGTTTTATCCTGGTTTCTGCTGCAGTGCCCCTGTGTGACCTTGCATATTCTTCACTCACATTATATGCTATAATCCAGAGAAATTCACTCTCCTCTTCATATAACACAAACCCTCAATCCCAGCCTGAAGCAAACCAACAACAGCCTTGATTAGGAGGAAAAAGCACAGCAAAGCACCTACAGACACCAGCACATGTAGCCCAGCACATTTGGCATTTCTCCTGCTTTCCCTGCCCTTGGGAACCTTCAGCATCCTATTTCAATTCTTCCTCAGATGTCAGTGCAGCATCAAAATGGCAACTTTTTCCTCTACTGAACTGCTGTCAATACCCAGGCACACACAGCCCTTCCAAGAAAGGGAGGGTGGCAGCATAACTGCAATTCTCAAGGGTGCTTCCAGCTTGCATATGTTTTAGCAATGCTCATAAATTCCAGGGTTTGGCAAATTTTATCTGATTGTCAATTCATATTAGTCCCAAGTGAATGATATGCTATTTTTTATTGTTTCCTGTCTAAAAACCCTCTATTGAAAAATGTTACCATCTTACCTCCAAATATCACTAATATTTAGAGCAGTTAAAATTACAATCAAGTATCACAAAACCCACTTCAGCTTTGGGAAAGGCAGAGTGTTTTCCCCTATCCTCATGTCATTAGTGAATTAGGCAGTTTCCAGAAAAGCAAAGAACTGGAAAGTTTTTGCACCTGGCTATGACCACTTTGTATGCTCTCAGCTCTGCTTCTTCAGCAGGAATTCAGTGCCAGGAAATAACAGACTCTTTACCTGTTTTTCCTCTTTCCTTAAGAAGGATTCCCCATTGCTTCCCACTGAGCAAGAGCTTTGCTTTCTCACCCCATGGTCCAATTTCCTGAGTTCATGCAGTGCTGTCTGAATAACAGCATCCCAAATTGCCTTTTTCTGGTTGTGTGGTCACACACACACTCCTCATAACAAGCAGTTGGGGTTATGGTTGTCCTGACAAGGGGAGAGGGGGACCAAGCTGCATAACTTAGAGACATCAGCCCACTGAGAAGCTGGGCTTCCACCAGCAAAGTCTTCCTCATGATTATGGATCCTCCTGAGGACATGGAGAGACTCTTCTAACAGACTCAAGGGTTTGGGAGCTGCCCTGCCTCCCTGACTGGTAAATCTGCATTGCTGCAGGCTTGGCTTGTCCCCACAGTAGCTGCAAATTTGCTTTTTGTGCCCCTTGCCTGGAAATGTGGAGACAGCCTGGCATGACTGAGTCAGCAGAGAGTGAAGGAGGGATGGAGCACAGGGTCAGCATTACCTCTCTGCAGTGGGGTTATTCTCCACTGAAAAAGTGAGAATTTTGTCCCACGGGATTTCTGTCAGAGTCACAGATTGCAAAGGTCAGCCCAGAGGCAATGCAGGATCTTTGCTCTGCCCCTATTCCTCCAAAATCTTTACAGGTGCCTGACTTCTCACTGCATGGGCTGTAAGCACAAAACCACCTGCTAGCTCAACCAGTGCTGGAGGTCCCCTGTCCCCAAATGCCAGAGAAACCCAGGGCTTAACTCTGACCCATCATGAAAGAAACTGGAGAAACCTCACTGTGCCTGCAGACTGAGCCCCCTGCTGCTATAGCAAGCAAATAAATCCCACTAGCTAACCCATTAATGCCTCACATTGTGCATTTCCCAGCATTTTCCCTTTAACTACAAAGCTAAATTAATATTAAAAAGAAAAGGGGACCAGATATGCCGCCTTGGTTGCCAGGGAACCTTCAAGCACAGAGGTTCCTTTCAGCAGGCAGCAGCCTGGCTGCCACCCTGGCTGCAGCAGGGCTGCTCTGCCGTGAGGAGCCTGGAATTTCTCTGCATGTTGGGATAGCACAAAGTATTTTTTACAAAATCATGTGTGTTGATTGGCACAGCCTGGTTTTTGGTAGCAGGGGGACCACAGAAGTGGATTCTGTGAGAGTTGCTGAAAGCTTCCACCATGTCCAGCAGAGCCAATCTCTGATGGCTCTGAAGATGGACGTGCTGCTGGCCCAACTACAGAGGCTGGTAATGCCTCTGTGGTGACAGATTTAAGAAGAAAATCAAAACAGCACACGGGCAGTTTTTCCAGGGGTGGCAAGGGAGGGGCTGAACATGGGGGAAGGTGTTTTCAAGGCTTATTTTGCTTCTCATTATCCTCCTCTGACTCTGTTAATAATAAATTTACCGTATACCTTTAAATCTGAACCTGTTTTTCCCTTAGAGTGTTTTCTCCTAGTCCTCATCTCAACTCATGAACCCTTTGTTTAATTTTGTTTTCCTCTCCTCTGCTGTAGCAGGAGAGGGTGAACAAACAGCTTTCATGGGTGCCTGGCATTTGGCCAGTGTCAAACCACAACATCATGGGTGGTCAACATCACAAATACTTGGTGCCTTCAGCATTTTAATGGCACCTGCAAGAATTTCACTTCTCTATGGAGGGTTACACAGCATCCAGAGGGGCTTTGCTAAGAGATGGCAGCACATGTCCACTCCCCTGCAGTCCTGGAACTCAGGAGAGCTGCTGCAAAACCCAAATGCACCGACACAGACTGTCAGAAAGGAAGAAAGACAAGCTGTCCCACATGCACCCTCCTCCTCCTCACAGGCCTGTTTCAGCCTTTTCCTGAGCAAGCAACAGGGGTTGGAGACAGCAGCCATTCTCAGCAGCTGATTCTTCCAAGAGCAGGAATGAAGCCTGCAGCATTTCCTCACTGGAGAAAATCAGTGAGGGAGAAACTTGTTTAGTAGGTTTGCATAAGCAGTGCCACCCTAGAGCCTCCCAAAACTGTTTCTGTAGGAACCAACACTCCTGGTCCTTGGAAGCATCAGAACAGATCTCACCATCTGAATTTTCTTGTTCCTGTGTTGTTTCTTTCTGAAAATAGGATTTCCAAGTAGCTTAAGCTCCCAGCAACAGCCTAGGAAGTTGAATTTATTCATATATATATGTGCATATAATTGGTTCTGCAGAAACACATGGAAAGGCAAAATGACACAGTCGGGGTGAAATCACAATATATTGATTTAAGGCATCTGCAGCCCCTTGCTGAGGCAGCAGGCACTGGCATCCACACACAGGATACGCAGTCAGTATCCCTGAAGGTAATTTCAAATGCCCTGCATTCTGCTCCCTCATGGAAAAGTGGCACAGCTCTGGCTCCCCAGCATATCCTCAGTTCCAGGATCAGCCCTAGCCCTGCAGACAAGCAGTATCACAACTTAAAAACATCAAGTAAAAGGTCAAAGTCTCCTGGGCAGGGAGCAGAGAGCCAGCCTGCTGCATAGCCAGCCCTTCTGGCAGAGCCAGCATCTGCCTCCGTGTTTCTACTTGTGCTGCAGACCCCAGGGGAGATGTGTGCTTCCTGGCAGCACAGTCTGAGATGGGATGTCAAGGAAATCCATGTCCTAATTATCCACGGTCCCTAGCACAGTAACCAAAACACAAAAAGAGGAGAGACTTCTAGTTTTTCCCCCCTGCTTTCTCTCCAGCTAGGCAACTCCCACTAACTTCAATCAGCAATTGCATCTCATTTGTTTAATAATGATAGAGAATATTTGTGGGTGGTAACAACACACAATGCTTTGATGTATATTTGATAACAAAAGTTAAGGTATACTCAAAGGGAGAAGGGAGCAAATCAGCCAGAGGAGAGTTCTGGAAGCAAATACAGTTTGTGGTACCTTCCAATTTCCAGCTCCATATGCATTAATTCCCAAGTGCCAGAGAAACCCCTGGTAAATGAGTGCCAGGGCAGTGGGAAGTGCAGTGATGCACACACAGCTGCACTAGCAAAGCCCGTTCCATTTCTGAGCTGTCAATGCCATGGAGTTCACCTGGGAGGAATGATGCTCTGACAAAGCTGTTTCCTCATTGCAATGACCTAAAGAGGACAGCTTGGCTCACCAGAGAATTGAAAATTAAATTGCTTGGGCAAGGAGACTGCAGCTGCTTGGAGTTTTAATGAAGGATATTTTAAAGAGAAGAAGCAAAAAATACCATTTGTTACTTCAGTTTCCAGAAGTCTGGCTGATGTTTCCTTTTGAGAAGGGGTTTGTTATCTGAGTGGATGCACAAGCCATAACATCAAGACACCCATGAAAGTCCAGGTCCTTGCAGGAGCTCTTCTGCAGGTTGGGGTGGAGAAGCTCCCAGACCATGAGTGCCCTGTCCCCAGCACAGCCTGGCTGTGAACAACACACCCAGCACATCCTCCTTCCCACTGCCTTTGGGACACAGACAATTTGTCATTCCTGATGCTTTGTAAGTCATGCTAGAAGGACATCTAGAGCCACTGCACAGCACACAAATATCTGCTTAATTCATAGAACCATGAAGTGAATGAGGTGAGAAAGTGCCTCATGGCCCTTCAGTTTCTATCTTCCACATGAACCTTGCTCTTCTTTCCTTATGCCCCACACTTTGGGTAGGTAAAGGTGGAAATTAGTTTCTGCTCCATCTCCTTATCTCCAGGCTGAACCATCCACATGCATCCCACACTCCAAACCCTGCCAGCTCCTGACACGTGTTTTCAATTAAAAAAAAAAAAAAGCAAAACCACCATCATCAACAAAATTTACAAAACCTAAGCAACTTCCCCTACCAACAACCCCAAATTCAACCTTTATGGGAAAATAAGAATAAAAAATGCCAGCAAATTACCACATCTCTGACTTACATAATGAAAATTTAAACTTCTGAATTATATTTCATGCTCTTGGCCTTTGACTGCATTTATATGCTTGGCTATAACTTAGACAAAAAACCCTTTAAGGATGAACAAGTCAAGGCAAAATTTTAACACTTTAGTCTGACTCGGCTTTCCAGCACTTAGAGAAATTGCAAATTTTGCCATGCTAATCCTGCTCATTCATATTAATGCATGGGAGATCAGTATTAGTATGATCAAAATGCATACTCAGTGTTGTGAGCTTATTTATTTAAAATAGGGTTTATCATCAGAATGCAACATTGAGAGAACATTAATACTGTGAAGGCAGCAAGGCTTGCTAAATTGCTTTGAGGAGTTAGAACAACGTTATACAGAATACCTCAGAAGTTAATCAAGTACTTTGTGGGAATTATAGACCAGAGAATTAGAAGTCATGCTGGACACAAGGTACAAGTGATAATCTTTGAGTGATTTGGTACAGTAGAACTAATCCCAGAAGGGACAAAATTATGTCCACAATGCTCAGTGAGAGAGCACAAATGTCACAAGATCTATCAGTGTGAAGCCTGAATTTTCTTAATGTCAGTTTGTCTGAAGAAAGGGAACAAAGCCAGTTAGCTCATGATATGCTTCAAAGTCTTTCATGAAAGATGACTTACAAGAATTCATTTAAAGATACATATAAATTCATTTCTGCAAAGATAAAACGTATTTTTTGAAAACTGATGCCAATATTTTGGCTCAGAGAAGACAGAGGAGATAAGGGCAAACCAAATCTATCTGTACACAATAGCTCACGTGAACAAAGCAACCTGGCAGCCTCGTGCAGTGGAAATGGATATTGTTCTTGTTCTGGTGGATTACATGGTGCTCAAAAACCAATGTTAAGAAGCTAAGAGAGATGAGAACAGTTTGATGGGTACTATCATTTTACCTGTCCAGAAAGGATTTTAAAGCTTGCAAAGTTGATTACATTCTTTACATTTCGTTGCTAGAATGACAGTCATTTCTGCTCCCACTGCTAGTGGAGACATCCCTCACATAAAGCCAAAGCTGGCTGTTTGGAAATGAGAACTGTGAAATGCTGACTGCCAGGAAGGGCAGCCAAGACAGACACAGTTCAGAGGGTATTAGTGGGAGTCATACAGTCTCTTTTTATGTCTGACATCTCAGCTGATTTAACTGTAATTTTCAGAACCATCCTAAAAGATTTAAATTTCTTGAATAAGGATGTTTCAGTATTTCTCATTAATAAACCTGGTCTTTTGAAGCTCTGAGGAGCTCAGCTACCCTCTGAATGAAGCTTTGCACTCATTATTCCAGCTCGTTGCTGCAATGTACTTGGGTAACGAAGCACAGCACATAATATGGCTGATCATTTAGCTCCAGAGGACACAAAGACAGAAATTGCACTCCTGTTAGAAGATATTTTTATGAGCCATTCTAAGGAATGGATTTTTTTCCAGAGTTTAATTTACTTTCCCTCAGGAATCTACACATGCTCCAAATCTAGACAATCATGAGAACAAAAGCTACTGAATTCAATGAGCCAAAGAGTTAAGGTTTTTTTTCATTCTCCCCCCTCTTCAGGATAGGTGGTACTTTGTCCTCTACCTGGAGCTCATTTCAGCTGGGCTGCAGAGGCAGTCACAGAAAGGTTTCCTTGCTCCAGAGCAGAGGGACGTGGTCCCTGCCTAAATCAAGCTCATGCTTCATTAAAGTCTGGTTAAGCAGCCCTGCACAGGCCAAGCCAAGAAAGGTGCAATGAGGGTGGAAACCAAGAGTTCCCTGGAGCAGCCCAAAGCAGGCAGGAGTCAGGCAGCCAGCAGAAAGACCCCCAGTGCTTTCACTGGACTTCAATTTGATCTCCAGCTATTTCAATTTGCAGAAGTCTCCCTCTGTGGGGCAAGGTGGGAGGGAGAGAGAGAGGGAAGGAAGGAGGAGAGCCTGGTCACTGTTCCCAACAGGAGAGCAGCACGCCTCAGCCATGCACAGGTACCCAGGAGCATGCTGTGTGCAGGAGGCTGGATTTTGGGGCAGCCTCTAGAATGGCTCAAATTGCTCAAGAGCAATGCTGCCCCAAGCCAAGGAGCAGGAACAGCAGTGGAGGGATGAGCTGTCACATCCTACCTTATGTCTGGAAAAGCACTCGATATACATGAAAACTTTGCAAAAACAATAAAACAGTGATCTACAAGAGGACAATATCTTTGTCCTCAGTTGCCCTTTGTGAAATTGTACAAATCTTCTCATAACAGTAGTTAGTGAGCTCCAATTCCACTCTTGGGCTCCTGCCCAAATTGCAGATCTGAGCCCAGGTGCTCAAATTCAGGCTACCCCACAGTGGGGTTTAGCCATTCTGTCCAGGGACAATGAGCTCCACAGCAAACCTCACGAGAGGTGTCACCATATGGCCTCTCCTTCCCTTCTGGCAACACGAAATCTGTCTGCTCAGGTGGGAGCAGGGGCAGAGCTGCAGGCAGCTGCTCTGCATCACTCAGCAAATCCCACATGGCAAATCAGCTGCAGGGCCATGGCTGCAGCAGGAGGATGGGAGAGCTCCAAGGAGCCAGGGAGCTGAGCAAACAGGCACTCAACACTCCCTGCTGGAAGGCAGGAGGGGTAATGCCCAGGGAAAGGCTTGTTTAGCAAACATTTATTTATGTGCAATGCCTCTCTAAATAAGAAGCTCCTTGCCTTTGACTCTGTACACATTCCCATGCTGCCTTATTCCTAGGAAATGCTGTCTCTACCACATTCACTTGGGTTTTTTTGGTTGCTGAGAATTTTAAGCCAGGTTGCAAAAATCTCAGAACAGCTTTCCACAGCACAGGAAAGCTGTTGTGTTGGGTTTTATTGAGCTGCTAGTGTTCAAAAGCAAATGCTATGATTTATAAATCCAGGGGAACAGCAGTAAGAAAGAGCTGTAAAAATATATCTGACTACTATCCTACTGCTGTTTAGCTCCAAGAGGAGCAGTATAGTTGTCTGTGTACAGCCTAAGCCATTCTGCACACCATCATTTCATGCCAAATGACAAGGAAATGTTTGACCAAAACAGCCCTTAAAAAACCGAAGAATGGTTTCATAGCCCACAGCGATTACCATCACTCAGAACAAAATGATTGCTAACCCTGACATGTGCTCATAAACACAACCTTTGTGAAGCCACTGGAGAAGGGACTGAAACAGCAGATCATTAGGAGACTAATTATGGCCAACTCACAGGCATTTTTACGACCTCGTTAACATTTGATGGCCAATATTAGCAAATGCAGCCGCCTGTGTTGGAGAACCTCAGTGCTGCCCATCTTTGTGCACTGCTGGGCCCTTGCTGATCCTGTCCCTGCTGCCCTAAAAACAGCCCTGAGCCAAAGAGAAACTCTGGTGCTCTTCAGAGGCGGGCTTTTTTTAATATTAAGAGAGCAGCTGAAAGATGCAGACAGAAGAGCTCCAGGGATCATAATAAAGATCACAAAACTGCCATCTTCTAAAATTAACCACATATCCTATGAGTCCTCCCACTTCTTGTAGGAGTAGTGGGGCTTTTCAGAGTGAATTTTTTTCATTTATTCTATTTAATCGTGTTTGTTAGTTTTGCATGACTTAATAAATCCAAACAGCCTTTACTGAACAGAAATGCCAAGACTGTCTTCTAACCAGAGGGCATTTAACTCTGTAGTGACACAAACAAAGGGGTTTTTTTAAGTCTGTAATTAGCAGAAGTGATATTGCACCAAATAAATTTTCTTGGTGATCCAGAGCAAAAAGGTTGTGATCCAAAGCAAAACAAAAAAGCCCCTATAATTAAATACCAAACTACTGATGTAGAGTTGAATAATTAGGGATAGAGAGAAAGCGTAGAAGCTTCTGACTTAGAAGGCAGCCTGTGGCTGCACGAACTTTCAGTGAAACTGGCACTCACATAGGAAAATGTTCAAAATGTATCTGTACTCTCAATAGCATGGCAGCATATCACAGGAGCAGCTGTGACTTTGCCTTACCTTTAATGATCTCAGGTATAAAAGTAATCATGATGGACTAGTTAATTATAGCTTTCCTATTCAGTAATATAAAAGATCCTACTCTGCTTTAATTTTAATGTCAGAAAGGGGAGGTAGAGAGTGAAAAGAGACCCAGGTAAGGAGCATACAGTTTTGCTAAATATAATCCATGGATTTACCAGCCCCGAACTGGCACACATAGAAAAGAAGATATTTTATGCAAATGGGAAGCCCATTTCCTTCCAGCAGTTAATACCCAGCTTGTTCAGCAGGGCCATTACCTGCCTTTCCACATGCCAGTGTGGGAGTTTTGCATTTCATCTCCTCCCACACAACAGCTACGGCCCCCAGGCTGCTCCCTTTGGTGGCAAAAGGGCTTTTGCTCTGAGCTGTGCAGGTCCTCTGTGCACTCTGCAGTTACAGACCTACCTGAGTACAAGTTCAGGAGATGTGAGAGATCAAGCAGAATCACTCCAGCAGATTTCAGTTTTGCCCACCCCATCATCATTACAGAGAAGTCTCAGGAAAGGCTCACAGCATTTCCCCAAAACACTGCTTTCTGTATGTAGATATTTATGAGGGCAAGATAACAGCAGCAGGGAGCACAGCTCAGCCCAAACCCATGCAAAAATGAGCTTCCCTTTTGCTTTCAGAGTATCCCTACCCATCTCTCTTTGTTTAAGATTTCAGCTGAGCTAACCCAGTGCAGTTTTCAAATCGTGCCCACACTGTAATTGTCCAGGGACCCATTATCTAGGGATATGGGACATGCTGCCCTCAGCCCCCCTGAGAGTTTACAAAAATATTCATGCAAAATGTTTTGTTTGCCTTTGCTTCATTTGGCTTTCACCTTTCAGGCTTATTTCAACGAGCTGAAGACAGAAAGGAGCAGCCCTGAATTTCATCTCACCTCAATAGCACAGGAGATTGCTCAGTGCAGAGCTGCAAACAGAGGGTGACCTTGCTGCTGTCAAACCTCAGCCCCAGAGGGGCACAGCCATGGCTGACCCAAGCTCTGCTCACACCCTCAGTGCCTGTGGTGCTCCCCCTGTGCCTGCTCAGCCTGGCAGGGAGGGAGCAGCCCTGTACCCCTGAGTTTCTTTGCTGACACAGAGCCTGGGTGGGAGGTGAGCCCTTGGCGCAGTGGGGTGAAGGAGGTTTGTTCCAAGAAGGAATTGGGATGGTCACAGTCTGCTGTCCCAGGGGAGCATGCAGTGCTCTTCCTAGCTGAGTGCAGATTCTTCATGGCTCAAAACCATTTAATTGTGGCATGAAATACCCTGGGAAAAACTCTGCATCCTATTTACACCTGCCACCATTAGCTGGAAAATATTTTCTATAGGTGGGAACACAGAGGTTTCCTATTCTGTCAAAAATATCAGCAACATTGCTAAACTCTTAGAGATTAGCATTTTTCCAAGCTCTACAAAAAGAAAAATACTTTTGCTTTTTGAGAGCTGAGGATGCTGTGGGAAAGGCAGGAATGCTAGTGGGTCACTGCTCAATGTCAAACACCCTGCTGCTTATAAAAGGGGCAATTAACTAATTGCTTCCTAATTGGTAATAGTAATTAGTATTAGTAAGTAATAATACTTACTAAGTGCATGCTAACTAATTGCTAACTTACATGCCTTATGAACTTCTAATAAGAAATAAATAATAATCATCTCTTCAGAATCTGTCTGAAAGTCTGAGTTTTATCTTTAGCTTTAAACATTCTTAAATCTTTAGCACAGCTCATAGCAAGAGCCTCCAGAAAGGGGAACACAGTCCACGGGTGGCTGTGCCTTTCAATGGAGAAGGTGAACTCTAAACAGGGGAAAAAACATATAATAGAGCATTCAAGTGTATCTTAAAATAGAGGGACTAGGACACCCTGGATGGCAAGTCAGGTACAGACAAAACAAGATAGCCTTCTGCAGACAATATGCCCTGCGCCTCCCACTCTCACCTCATCAAAAATGTGATAAAATAAACATTTTGCAAAATCATCTTTGCAATAAAGCCTCTAGAATAGGGTCTTCTCCATTGACATTGGTGGTTGCTGTCAGGCAGAATGGGCAGCAGAAGAGAGGAAGAGAGAAGCACCACATCCCACTTTACTCCAAGCAGAAACATCCTGCTTTAGAGAAGTCTATAAGATGTTGCTCATTTTGGGTTCACATCCCACTCACCAGCCTCTTAGGCATTTTGCAGTTGGCCAGTCCCTCTCCCTGGCTCTCAGAAATGTCTGTGTATTTCTCATTTTGTTCCAGCATAGGACAGAAGTGGATCTAAAGCCCTGGCTGTGCCCACAAAGCAGAGCCAGACAGATCCATGCACAGCTCCACTCGTGCTTCCCTGCACCACGAGGAGAGAGGTGGCATAGAGAAATTATAACCAACTCTCAGGCAGTCTCCCCCAGCTGGGCTTTGTAATGACAGTAGAATAGCTTGGAAGAAAAACATAGCATAGCAAGATTTTTGTAAATTTGCAAAACACTCAGTGACCTTTAGCAGCACAAGGCTGGGGAACAGACTGGCAGGGGGTGTATGAAGTGAGCACATTCACTTGGCTTCACGTGCAGTGATTTTTAACAAATCAAAGCTGCCCACTCTCCTGTCATAGGAAAGTTCAGCTGTTCTCCCCATTTCAGGATGAATCACAGGGTGATTAATTTGCCTACTAGCTAAGGGCACAATCCAGCACTGGGCTGACTGGCTCCTAGCTCTGCCCTAAACCCCACCAACTTTTTTAAGACCCTCTGAACTGAGTGAGCATTCAGGGCTGGGATTTTTGTGCTGGCTCCCACAAAGCAGACTTATTCCCTTTTGATATTCTCCAGCTGTGCATTAAAGAAAGATTAACCTGTGTTTACTAGGTAGAGGAAATAAGACAGACAAATGGATGTCTCTGCCTGATGCCAAGACATCTCAGGTGGCCTGCACCAACAGAGGCTGCAAATCCACAACCAGACAAAATGTCATCTGTATTACTCAGCCTCTGACTATGGGAGCGTTTAGCATGTAAATTTGCTACAGTCAGAGCAAAGGGTTTCCTGATTGATCCTGATTTCAAAGACGGCAAAGAATTAAAAAGTGTTAAATTCCCAGTCTGTAAATCTGGGCAGTTCCCAGAAGCAGCAGAAGAGAAGGGACATGTCCGAGCAGACTGGTGATCTGGAAAATCACCTTCCATGTGGTACTGAAACTACTCTGTGGTTTTGGATACAGACCTGGTTCACTGCAATCATACATGGTCTTGGATTCGGTACATCCAGAACATGACTTACAGGGGTGGAATCCCTGCTGATCCATAACAAAGGAGCAAACCTGTTGAAAGCCCATGGAATCAGGGTATAAGGAATCACAGTATCGGGAATCAGGTCACTCACTGCCAACAACCTAGTTCCTGTGAAGGAACTGAACTAGAAATAGTTTCTCCTAGATGCATCTGCCTTTCTCTTGCAAATGCATCATGAACCTTCCTGTCATTTCCTCATAAAATTGTTCAATCAAGATTTCTATACAGCTGGCTTGAGTGCATCCTTTCTATTACATTAATATATGCAAAAGGATGGCATTATTGATGCAAGCAAGGGGATAAAAGGTCACTGAAGCAAGTTTAATTAAAGAGAGAGTGTGAAGCTGAGCAAGACTTAGCTAAACTGAGACACATCGATTAGCTGAGCTAACAGTTTTAATTATTACAAGACAACCACAAGTTTGCTTTGATATTGAACAGAGACAATCCTTCAGATCACACTATCACACCTTTCTGACATTTCCAATCACTTGGGAGATTGCTTAGGCTAAAACCAACAAAAGACAACTGCAAGTGAGCAGAGGTCCCCAGCTCGATGTGGGCAGGGCTCCTGTTCTTGATGAAATTCAAACAGATGCTCCTGCAGAGCACCCTTCTGTGGGGCAAATAAATCATAGCCATCCGTGTGAAAACTGGCCCCTTGGAGCAAGACAGGAATGGCAGAATGGCTTAATTCCTGTAATTATACAGATAACAGATATTAAAAATAATTTTTAAAAAATTACATTTTCCATCATCACCCTAGAATCTGAAATCAATTAAAAAAAATAAGGAAGACAAAGGGGGGATATACACTTATCCTAGAATCATAAATGGTTTGGAGAAGGGAAACAAAATATAGTGGAGTTTTGCTTTTTCTTTTGACCTTTGTACAAACCAGAGTTTGGGTAGTCAGCAGCACCATTCCTGAACACAGAATGCATCCACAAGGCCCTTCTTCCACTATCAGCTTCTCAAGGGAAAACTACTTCTCCTATCACTTGCACTATGAGAAAACCCTGAGCACAGGTTAATATTTTTGGGTAAAGTTTTAAAATATGTCTTAACCCAGAAGAACAGGTCACTTTCACCAAAGCTCACAGAAATTTTCTTCATTTAATCTCCCTCATTTTCAAAGCACTCTTTCCCCCAAATGAAGAGATATTGCCTGCACATTAGCTCCATCACACATATGACACTGTAGATATGAGCTGATAAAGGAGCACCAAAGAGAAAGGGAGCAACAGGACTCTGAGAAAGTTTGTAATCATCTGAGAGGATGTATCCAGCTGAGAGTTGATGCTGGTGAGAGAACAGAGGCAAAGAAATGAGTCCAACCTCTGCACCACAGATGCAATTTAAACTGCTTCCCATAAATTGTTTCAATATCCTGAACAATCTGAAAAACAATGAGACCCAGAGCATAAATACAATGAACCTGGAGAATGGGTGGAACTTTCACCAGTTGTTTCACTTTTGTGCTGGCAAACTCCAGCACAAGAGCAAAAAAATTCAGGGCAAATGCTGCCTAAGCAGAACAGGAGAGATAGCATCAGATGTGAAGAGCTAATTGGAATTATCCCAGTGTAGCTAAAATAATTAACTTGAAGCTTAGTTCTGATACGAGCTAATTCTCCTCCAGGGGAGGCTGCCCTCCAGTGCCAGCTGGGCAGTGTCCCCTTTGACCCTGCCATCCCCCAGTGCTACACAAATCCACCCATCTCACCACACCCTCTGCATTGCCACGGACTGGACACTGCCTTTCCAAGCTTCAGCCCCCTGCTCACCTCTGGAATCTGAGGGCTCTGGAGCTCAGGTCAGGCACAGAGCTGGAGAGAAGGGGGTCCAGCAGCAGAGGCTGGTCCCCATCACCTTAGTGGATGCCAGGAGGTAGCAAAGACCATGCTTTTGGGGCTGGGGAGTTCAACTACTGCCTCGAGAAAAGGTCCTTCTACCTAAAGCAAGGGTGCTTCAAGCTCACCCTGAAAATAAAGGTATGGAGCAAACCCAGCAGGAGCTCTGTTAACTGATGATTCATACACAGCAAATAACATTACAAAGAGCTGGGCCCCTCCACCTCCCGAGGGAAGAGGCTCCTGTTGCATGCCTCTCTTTTCACTCTTGTTTCTCACTTATCTTTTCATCCCCAGTCCCCAGCAATATCAAAGCCATCATTTCTCCCCACCTCTGAGGCTCATATTAATTACTCACAGCTCTTCCCTCGGTCCACCAGCTCCTGCTTGTATTGTCCCAGTAATCTGCTGGAGCCAGAGGGACAAAGCCACTTGGTGCTCATCTCCATGAGGCTGTTCCACCCTGCCCTGTGGTCAGCTTTGGGTCTTGGCTTGCAGAAGCCTAGAATTGAAGGTTGCTGTGATGAGGAGTGATTGCACTTCAATCAGCAGCCAGCTCTGTGAAGATCAGCAGCTTTGATTTTACTTGACAGAAGAGAGAGGGAAGTTAGAAACATTCTAGCCTTGATCCCAGCTGGTCAGGTAAATTTTTAAAAGATTAAATAGAGCAAAGATTGTGTTAGGAAATAGACTTTTGTGGTTTTTCTCCCCCAGACTGAGCAGAGTGCTCAGTGATATTGTAAATAATATGCTGAAGGCACCTGAAATGGAGTTCACAATCATAACAGGAGGAAACCCAAATGATGCTCTGAGCTGGTACAGAGGACAAGGACTCCACCAGACAAGGAGTTTTTGCAATGAGAAATTCCACTTTAAAGGACATCATTATAGTCACTGCATGAAGACGAGAGGCTGGATCCATATTTAGTTACATCCCTGAAAAACAGCTAACAAAGTGCTTCCAGATGATTGATGAAACCAGAGATGAAGTGAGGGTACAATCATGTCCTCAGCATGGGAGGGGAGAGCTGCTCTGCACAGGGCAGCAAGGCAGCAGCCATGGACTCACATGGAATATCAGCTTCATCCCCTCTGAAACCACCCGAGCGCTGCTCACGCTTTCCACAAAATGCTAATTCAAATGCAGCCTGAGTCCTTGTTGGCTTCCCTTGGCTAAGTCAAGAGAGCTAAAACCCACTCACAAGTACTCTTAGAGTTCAGTCACTGCTGTTTGTACAGCAGAGCCAGGAATAAAACATCTCAGAGTCAAGAATTCAAAGAGCCTGTCTCAAATCCCCCATGGTGGCAATCAGGCTGATTTCAAGCTCATCTTTTTCTAACTGAAAGTTAAATTTTAAAAGTTTACTACTAATCTGCCCTCTCTCTTCAAAACAACACGTTTAGAAATAATAATTCTTTCCTGCATGTGACTTCAGCTTTTTACCTCCAAAACTACAAGGCAGAGCTGAGCTTTCTGCAAGGCTGAACTGCCCTTGATTTCCAGGCCTACTCTGCACCCAGGCTGCTCTGTCCTAGGAAAAGCTTACTGTTCTGTTTGCTAAGATCCAGGCAGTAAGGGCATCCCAACATAACACATTACAACAGAACATTTCTGGTGTTATTACAGAGAAACAGCAGTATCTGTTCTTCAGTCTCAATGTTAGGTGTATGGTTGCAGAAGAACAAACAGCTGCTGAAAATAATGATATCCACAATCTTTGCTTCCAGGTTTAGGGCTTTCCACAAATAAAAGATCTTCCATTAAAAAATTTTAGTCACTTGAACTTGCATCTTTTCATTTTATATATCATTTTTCTTATTGTTACTGTATCCTGAGTTTTTCTGACTAGGGATTCTTTCCACCACACCACGCTCCATGCCAAATCCTGGTCTGAAAACATGATACACCAAATGTCATTGTACCACATAGGATATCTGTCTAATAGACTTGCACTCCTTTCATCTTCTTTCACATCAAAACACAAAGTATTTCCAGACACTTTAGAAAGCCAGCATGGTCTCTGCAGCACACCAAGATCAATCTACAATTTTAATGTAGTTTTGTCAAAAAATATTAATGCACCTAATGGCAACATAATGAGGCAAGGCTTAACCCAGCTGCATGAAAATTAAAGCAGATGAATATTATTTCACAGGATCTAGTCCTTCAGCAAAGCAGTGACTTGCCTGTCTGCATGCCAGATTTGAAACCACGGTTCTCTCTGATGTGAAATTCAACTTTCTGATTAAAAAATCTACATCTGACATGAAGTATTTGAGCCAACTTGATTTGCACTGATAATCTGTGGTTTTCATGGAAGTTGCCATGTGGACCATCTATTAGAATCATCAGAAAATCCTGAGATGGAGTAAAGCACATAAAAGCCTCTCAGGACAGGGGTGAAGAGTGCTGTACAGAGACAAGGTCCCTGCATTTCATTCTTTGCCATTTTCAAAGGTGAGAGAAATCCTTCCCACACTGCCCTTGTTTTACTCTGCATCACCTCACTTCTATTCCCTTCCCTTTTATTTCTGCCTTTGTATGTTTTGGAGGCTTCTCAAGTCCTTGATATCCATACCCTGCAGCCTTCCACACTTCATCCCATGTGAGTTCCCCAAAAAGAAAGGTGGGGGTGGTCTTTGCTCTCCTAGGGAGCTTGACTCTCTCCATGTCCAGCACACAGTGAATTGAAAAGCCCAAGCAATGCTGTAAGCCAGGCAAATGCTATGAGACTCCTGGATCTGTTTGTTTTCCCACTGCTTCATTTAATTCATGAAAACTGCAGGATTTCAGAACAGTCCTTTCAAGCACAGTAATGCTCCAGATAGAAAGGCAAACACAAACAATAAGAGGGAATTTTGTGCACCAGAGAAAAGAAACAGCAGTAATAAAGCAATGCCCTGAAAAAAGGACAAATTATAAGCGAGTAAGGAAGTGGAAAATGCTGGTGATGGAAGTGAGAGAATGCAGCAGAGCAAACATTTGCCAGCTGGGGGATGCCACAGAGTAGGGAGGTCAGCACACAGGAGCTGGCTAGTCTATGCTCAGCAGGTTTCTGTCCTGGCTGTGAAAAATCCTGTTCTTGCCAGAACAGTAAAACTGGCCAAGGAGACACCCCTCATGATGTGTCTGCCCAGGCACCTCCAGGAGACCACATGCACTTCTGCTCTATCTACCACAGCAACTCTGCAAAGGGACCAGAGCCCTCTAGTGCCTCCAGCCATCACTTCAGACAGACTTCCTTGGCACTCCAACCGACCATGAGAATGTCATTTATAAATAACCCATCAATTATCCATTTGCTGAAATAGCAGAGTCAGTTAGACACCTCCTGGGCTGTCTGGGTCAGTGAAACATTTCCAAGTGGATGGGTGCAGCAATGGATAGTTCTTCACATTTTCCATCTTTGTGCCTGTGGGAGTAGGGCCCTCATACTAGAACTGTTTTTATTCTCTTCTGTTTGCTTTTCATATTTAATTTCAGATTCAGGACAAATTTAGCCTAAGTCCTGATGTGCAATAAATGTATTTTTTCTGCTGATAAATTATTAGTTGTCTTTCATCCCATGCTGTCTGGTAAACACAGAGAGAATTACTTGCTGTTCCCCATCCTGAATCCAAGAGAATTTTCTTAATAGTTCTATACATAAATGTGTTCAGCAAAGCACAGTGTCATTGTTTGTCAGTCTGGGAGAATGCCCTTGATCCAGGTCTGCTGCCAGCTGCTGCATGTGCTGCTCTTTGGAAAAATCTGATTTAATGAATGTAAGGCAGAGTCCCCCACACGAGCCACAGTGCCACCAGCCAGTCCTACCTGCCACCTCACCCTGAGTGTTACCCACACAGAGGCACCAGGTACCAGTGAGATGGGCACCTGCTCTTCTTATGGAAGACTGGCAATAAATTGACTGGGACATGAACTTTCAGCTGGATTAACTCTTAGCAATTTCACATTTCTAAGATCATTCCTTTCCTTGCAAAAGCTACAGGCAGGCTAAAAATTCACCTCCTGGTGGCCCTGCTGATTTCCTTGCTTTAGGCAACTCTCTGGAGCTGGGTTGATCTTCTGTGCTGTTCATTCTTGGTTCCTTTTGTTCTTCATTAGGAACCAATTTTTCTTTGAAATTTCTTATTTTAAAAACAAGAAAAAGCTGAAGTTGTGTAAGGCTGGGAAAACTTTCATCTGTTCAAGACAGCACAAAATTGAAGCTCTGTCCAAGTTAAAACAATAACTCCTAGGTTTGTCTTTTAGGAGCTGATGAAAGACCCCACACTTTCTTATCATCTCAAAACTGAGATTTAAAATCTGGATAGTGCTGCCTCTAAAATGGTTGCATTATTAACTTCTGCACTAGGACTATTTGCTAAACTACAGCTTATTTCCAACAACAGGCATCTATTATTAAGGAACTCAACTTGAATAATCAAGAACCACCCACTGCAAAATGAATGGTGTTCTCCAAAGACAATTACTTTCCCTACCAGTGCTATGCCTCAACAAAATGGTAATACATCCCTGACTTGGCAAATATGGCTCTGGAAAAGAAATATTATATTTTATTTATTTATTGCAGACAGATGAAATTGTTTGTTAAATTAAAGCAAAGTCTTATGGAGTATTAAATAGTGAACAAGCAGACCTAATGGACCAAAGCTAAAAGCAGAGTCTTCCTTCCAAACTATAAGCACCAGCTGCAAACTTCCTTTCATTCAGAAGAAACTGAGCTAGAAAAAAATATGAAAAAGTCTACACTCTTCCCTCTTTCCAAACAAGAGTAAACAGTAAGTAAAAGGTAGAAGCAGTTACCAGACTACTGTCAGCATCTCTCCCTCACCATTGATGAGAAAAAATAGTCTGGTGTGCTGTCATTTCTTTATGAAGCTTTTGAATTCTGGCAGATAGATCTGCAGGATGAATTTGCTCTTTTCTACAGAATTCATCACTGTAGTGCTGGCCAGGTTAGGTGGTCCTGAGGTGAGCACAGCTGGGCACAGCTAAACCTCACCCCAGGTTTTCTTCCAGGCTTGGAAACACCTCCACACAAAACATGGATAATGAGTGCTTCCAGCCACCTCTCCAGGCCAGGATGTCCTGTCCTGGGGATCCTGCACCTGGCACCAACTGAGAGACTTTGGTGGGGGAATTTGATGAGAAAACTTCACTGCAAGGCAGCAAACACTATGAGCTTGGAAAGCTCATCTTTATGCATGGGGAGAGATTTGAGGAGATGCCCAGGTGCCCCTGCAGTTGCTAGGGGGATGAATATCTGGAGCAGACAGTTGTGTGAAATGTTGTGAAAAAAATTCAGGAAAACTAACTTTTTTCTTGTTTGACTTGGAGTGAAATGGATGCACTTATCTGCACTCTGCTGTCCAGGAAGGTTGACTCTGGGTGCAACTTGCACAGGGCAGCAATATCAAAGATCTGCACATTTGTCAGCTCTAAACACGTATAGAGCTCCCAGTGGAGCCTAATTTCACCCTATTTGGCACAAGTTTAAATCTGCCAAGCTTTGCTCATGGAACAGCAGAAACAGGTATGAAATTTTTAGAGGCTGTATGACGTAGATGTTTCAAACCAGCTACTGAAAAACTCCCAAATAAAATATTTTATTTGTAATCTATAAAAGCTAGGCTCTTGTTTCACTCCCTGTGAGCCTTGCCCACCTCCTATGCTAGCAGGGCACTCTCTGGCAGTAGATCTTTGCCAGTGCTGGGAGCTCTGCTGAGGCAACACAACCCCTGAGCTTTGCAAGCCACAGCAGTGGGCTGGGAGATTTGCATTTGGACTCACAACACAGACGAGTATTTTTGAAAAGTTGCTTGACTGAACTATGAAACTTTCATTTCTTCTTTTGTAAGCGTGTGATAGTCTTACAAAGAATAGTCAAACCCCATAAAATTTATTTTGTGTATCTAAAGTGATGCACTGGGGCATAGCACCCTCTATTAACAGCACAGTGATGAGATCCAGAGAACACAGGCATCAGCCAATATTCTCAGCTAGGAAACAAAAGATACTGTCCCCAACTTATATAGTTTAGTCTTTTCTCTATTTCCGTGGAGGTTATGGTATGGATGGAGCTGTACCTTTTTTTTTTTTAATATGACTGGATATGATGAAGTTCTACTTTTTAGTGATTGAACCACTGCATTTTGAAAGGCAGATTTTCCCTCTATTTTTGTCACTGACAAAACATTATTATGTTGTTTGTAGGAATTGTGGTTTTTATCTTCCTGTCAACAAAATATGCATGCAAATAGACTTAGATTATTTATAGAGCAACATCAAATTAAACTGCTTGTATAATGACTAAAAACTGGTTATCACCATCCTGCATAATATCTGTTTAAACACACCACTTGCAACAAGCTTTGCTAATCAAAGGAGGAAACAAAAACACAGTGCCACTAATTTTATGCATGCCATAGGGTGCTGCTCCACTCTGAGCAGTGCAGTGCAGGAGAGGGTTGCTGTTTTTACCAATATGTGCTCTTCAGCTTCTACAAAGCCCTTTGGAGAGTCCTGTATAGGCCAAATTTCACAATATAGGGCCCAGGCACATTTGAAAATCTTATGTAGACTTTCAGGCTCATTCTCTTGCTCTTGCCATGAGGTACAGAAATCTTGTATGGAGGCTGAGAGCTGCAGGAGCAGGGTCTATATAGATCTATCCTTTCTACAAGCTTTATCCAGCTTTGGGATGGGAGGTCCAGGACAGCTGGGATTATTCAGTCACACCATGGAGCATTTCAAACACTCCCAAACCATGTGGAGCATGGGAGGGTAGGTGGGCAAAGGCTACCTGCCAGACTCTGGGACAGCCACCTCCTGGCCCATCTGAGCCAGCCAAGGAGCAGCAACAGGTCTGTGTGGCTGGGACATCCTGGGAGCTGGTTCCCCCTTCACACCCAGTACCTCTTGTTGCCTACACCACCTGTCCCACCAGCCAGTGTGGTTCCTCAGTATTGCATTTGGCAGAGCAGGGCTGGTTTGCAGCACCTCAGTTGCCCTCCAGAGCTTGGCATTTGGCTGCTTTCCCAAGCCTCACATTTTGAGCTGCTCTTCCTGGCTCAGCCTCACCTGCTCACATTAACTGAAAGCTATTAAAATCACCAAGTGCTTCAGAAATGGCTTTTGTCAGTAATATGCATTCTGTTCATTCAGCAATATGCATTCTGGCTGCCTTCCCTCTGGCCAGAGCTACAATGCAAGCTGCAAGGAGCCTCACCCTGACAGCATGAGAGCCACCTCTATTCCTATCTGAACTTTCCTCTGCAAACACAGTGGTCACTTAAAAACCACAGCAACAAAACAAAACAAAGACTGCACCCACTGCCTGAGCAGCTGGGAGCTGCATGTGTGGTGCACCAGGGACACAGGCTCTGAGAAGGAGAAGCTGCTCAGTGCTTGCAGGGCAGTCCTCATCACACTGGAGCATGTGAGAATCTGACAGGAAATAAATTGGAGCTTCAGTCAACCATTTAGAAGTGTTAGAAACTCTCCGGTGCAGGTCATTTAATTTGGTAAGGGAAGAAAAATAGAGGTGGATTATTTTTTTCCTGCCTCCTCTTAGACTCAGTCTGGTGGTGATGGAGTTGCTGATGCTATAGAGTAATTGTGGTTACTCCAGTCCTCAGAGAAGGAGGAAATTACCTCTTTTTCTGCGAGCTCCTGTTTTTTCCTGAGCCATTTAATGGTACTGGGTCTAGGGTGTTGCCATTTACTCATAGAAGAAAGTGGCAAATTCTTCTCTGTTTTATCTGTTCTTCATCACAACTACAGCTCCAGTCTGTGTCACTCCTGCACTCAAAACATTGCTCCAGTTGAAAGGCAGGTGATCCCTTGTCAAACTGATGCCTGTGGCCAGTGTGGATTAGGCTGGACAGGCAGGTAAGGAGGCACAGAACCCTCCTGTCCTCCTAAGGTCTTCTTCTGTCTTCACCTCATGCATGCTCCTACTGGAAAGAGGAGGAAGAAGCCATCCCTCATTTCCAAAACTCTCATTGAAAGAGAAAAGCAGTGAGAAACTGAAAAAATAATTTTCCGTCAAAAGGAAAAAGACCAAGGGAAGCAAAAATAGAGGTGCTTAGTGGATCCTACACTAACTCAGTTTTGCACCTCAGCAAACACCTATATAGAATGGGAACAAGTCCTACCCTCAGAGCCTGCCTTCTGTTCAGAGCAAATTTGCTTTCTCAACATTTCTTGACAAGATTATGGATTCACTGAACTTTAAAAGTGATTAATCAGCACAGTACTGGCCATCAGCAAAGGCAGGAGTGGTTCTGAGGGCATTTCCTGACTGACAGCCCCCCCTGAAACCCACCTGGGTGCACTGCTGCTTCTCACAATCCTCTTGGGTAGGTGAGAGTATTTCTAATAATACCTGCCTGGTCCTTGGGTATGTGACAGATGATCTGTCTCTAACAGCTACAAAATTTCACCTGCAGGTGTAAAATAAACCAACGCCAAACTCCTCTGTTTGAGACAAGAGGTATTGATTGACAGCCTAGTTGCTAAACAGGCTGAAGAGAAGAGATTGTAACACTGAACCCACAGCAGTGGGAGAGTCTTTGAGCTCTCAGGGTAGGTTTTACACATCCTGCTGAAACTTGTGGGCAGAATGTTGGCACAGGAAGGCTTCCTTAAATCAAGTTATCCTATTTCCCTGAAGGCGTAAATGACCTGGTATGTACCCCTGTGTTGCAACCACATGGAGTGGGTGTGATCTTGGAAAAATCCCTATAGCCAAGGAGGTCCTGTGATGTCTGAGCCAGAGCACCCAGCTCCCTGCACCCCTGCAGCTGGAGGTGGCCCAGGTGGCAATGCTGGCCTGGATAAGAAACCAGCCCCATGGCAGGGCTGGGGAGCCTCTCACCTCTTGTGCTGCTGCTTGAGCCTCACAGCAATGTGAGACCTGTGCTTCCTGGAAACCATGGCAACCAGAGATTTACTTTAAAAATAAAGAAGTGCTGGGTTTCTGGCAGAGGATACAGCACCTTCTGCAAGGTGTGAGCTGTGTTCCTGAGTCCCTGATCAAACCTGGGCCAGATTCAGCCTCTGCCCTGCTGCAGAGTAATAACTCAGTATTGACAAGGCTGCAGGCAGAAGCAATATCTGCAGGTGTTCAAAGCTAAATAAACATCCATTTGGCTGGATCCTGAACTTCCTACTTAGAAAGGTGGAAGATGGAAAAAATATGGTCAAACAGGGACTGTAAAGCCTGACTGGATAGAAATTCAGGCCCCACTTTCTCCTCCCTATTTGACAGCTTTCACCTTTTTACTGAACCATAATATTAATAAACAATGTATTGTGTGCTCTCACTTTCATGGGCTTTTCACTGATATGTTGACGTGCAGTTTCTCATCCTTTAATATAAAGTCTGAGCACAGCATTGGGACTCTCCCTGGAGTTAGAGCTGGCAGCTTGGAGCTCTCACTCATCACAGCTAAAGGGATTAATAAAAACGGTTTTGCTCATGTGCAAGAAGTTGAATCTTGGCTTAATGGCTTTTTTTTCCTACCACAAGAAGGAAAAAAATTAAACAATATATTCTGAAACTATTTAAGTCTTAAACAAACAACTGAATATAGAAAGCCAAAGGAGAAAGTTTTTACTAAAATGCACTCAGGCCTCTGAGCAGAACTTCGGACGTGGAAATGCTAGGAAGGAGTTTTCTCTGGAGCAGACTATATTGGAACGTGCAAATTGTACTGAAACACTGAATTGCTGCATTGTTAAAAGCACTTAAAACACAAAAGGGAGCAGAAACAGGTTTCTTTGCTCTCTTTGTGGGCGGTAGGGAGCTTTTAGATCAATTGCTATGTAAATCTACCTCTAGATTCCCCCTAGGTTAAAAACTATTCTCCAGTCACTTAAAATCAGAGTCTCTAAAGTGGTTATTGCTTAATTTTCCATAGATGTCAAGATGTTGTTTTGCATTTTAAAATGTAGCTGGGAGCCTCATTCCCCTTTCACAAGACATCTGGGGGACAAATACATAATTCAAGTGCACCAGTGAACTGAGCTTACCCTGAGCTGGCCACCCCAGCCAGGCCCACCAGAAAATCCCACCCAGAAAAAGGGCTGATGTTCTGCATGGATGTCACTCATCTGAGAGCAAAGCTTTTGGCAGGGTGGGCTGAGATGTGTCAGAGCAATGGATCAGACACGACCCTGGGACAATTCCTGGTTTTGTGGCAAGGCGTTAGCTCCGAGCAGTACCTCAAACCAGAGGCCAGGAGCAGCTGGCTGCTGTGGTGAAGCAGACTGCTATGACTTCCCAAATTTGATAGTAGTCACTTTGCCACTTTATCTGTCAGTTCTCTCAGGATGGATGCATCTCATCAAGTCCCATGGA